>JAKJJM010115930.1:0-18508 GCA_021901965.1 Pipa carvalhoi
AAAAAAAAAAAGGAAAAGAAAAGAAATGAATACGATGACTTGATGATTCGGACGGAAATTACAACATAACGCTATGTGTGTTTTTGTTTGTTTGGTTGCGATTCTTATTTTCCTACTTAGAGTTGAAGAACTAGCAATCTGATTGTAGCAATACACTAAATGTAAACGGTAAAATCCCAACAAAATGATTTAGCTTAAGGGTTACCTAACATTAGGCACTGCAAGTGAAGGGGGCTTAACAAAAATTAGACATGGTTAAGGAGAAGACTGTTATGTACAACTGTATATTTTCTGTTTCACTTGAGCTTGTTGGGAAAGTAGAGCTATTCAGTCAAGGTGAGTTTTGTGCAAAATCACCTCGTTTATCACGAATAATTATTTAGGAGAGTATCCCTTTTTTTCAAATGCTAATCTGATTGTTCTTTGCTGAGATTTACATTGTATCAGAGAAAAACATAGTTATTAAAAATGAGTAAAATTATTGTATTCAACATTGATTTATAGGATTAAAATTAGAATTTAGAATTTGGGTTAATGAGACGTCAGATTCGGTCGCTGAAGTAAGACGTTTTAGCTTAAAATACAATGCTTAAAAGGAAATAAATAATTACATAAATATACATTTTTTTACAATCTGCTTCCCCTGTGCAATCACCCACACACAGACTAGAACCAATTTTGTTAAGTTTTAAACAACCTATTATATTTTTTTGAGTTAAAAACTTGAGTGCCCATAGGAAACACATGGATGTACAAGGAGAACATACATCTATGCAGATGATGTCCAGGGTGGAACAAACTAAGATCCCAGTACTGCAAGACATCAGTGTTAAAGGATATGAAAAGTTTTAGTAAAACTTTATATTTGATATGTATACATGTAGAAAGACAACTTAAACTTTAAAATATAAAAACAATTTAGGGATCAGTAGTATTTGCCTCTTGTTTAAACAGCCCTGCTCCCCCAGCCATACTATGTACAGGCTCTTCCTGTATAGTGCCAATAAGCCCCGCCCCCAAATGACATCATTCACTACACAGAGAGCTGTTCTTGAGTGGAATCCCTTTCCCTTCTCCTTATATAAAAAGCCTGTTCCTATCCCTGAACATGGACAGATCAAAGATGTTCGACTGCCTCTGTGGTCTGTGGAGAGAGAAGTCAGGGAAAGAAGGGGGCGTGGCTACACACAGCAGGGAACTTGTTCACAGAGACCAAACAGTTACAGTAGGATTTTGAGCTCTGCTGAATTAAGCGGTGAGTCAGGAGTTTCTTAATCATTATATTGCTTGACAATATGTAAATGGGGCTTTCTTTATAGCCAGGGTTTACATACCATTTAACTACTGAGTCACAGTATTTGAATACAATACAAAGGTGCAAATTAAAGAGGGAAGGTGGGTGGATTCTAAATACTGCAAGACATCTTATTTGACCACAAGTAAAAGCTGGTGAGCTCCTGAACAGTTCCCCAATTTGAGCTTAGGTGAATTCTTAGTTCATGCAAAGGGATACCCATTGAGGTTAAACACCTGTCTTTTTAGTATCCACCAACAGGAGCAGTTAAGAAGCTTTTATTTTCCCTTCCTTTTGTAACTAGATCAAGGCTGGTGAAGGATGATGGGAGTTGTATGGCAAAAATTAGAAAGCCACCAACAGTTTACCAAATTACATTAAGAAAAATAGCTGTTACTTCAACTTAAATGTCTTGTAGTGGAGCTGTGCTTTATTTGACAAATGATCAGAATGTTTTGGAAACATCAGTTTTTAGGGTAATATTAGCTGTTAGTAACTAGCTGAATTAAATGAAAAATAAAAATCTGAGCAGGATGGACATTATTAGCCTATGTAAGAGGTTGGCAAAGTAAGGCTCTTCAGCTGCTGTGTTGTGGCTCGCAGTGCACCTCCCTAATCCCACCCCACACCTCCATAGCACTGCACATGACTTCCAATGCTCCTTCTGATTGGACGTCGGTAGGTCATGTGATTGGGAGTGTGTGCTCCTCCCCTTTGCAGCTCAGAAAATTTTGTCACCGGTGGAGGATGGAGCGAAATGGCTCCCTCCTCTTCAAAGTTTGTCAACCCCTGGCCTATTTGAATTATAAAACACAATTTCCCTAATATATAAAAGGGAGAATAGTGTCTAGTGTCTCTGTGAAGCTACAACTCTAATTCCCATCAAAAGTCAAGTTTCAAGGCAAATGTTACAAACTAAGAACATTAGATTGTCCAAGATGCATTTTTTATTAAAAAAAAAATGTAGTGAGATATATAAATCATTGAAAGGAAAATGCTCTAAACACCAGTTAAACTCTGTGCACTAATAATATACTTCTGGTATTACATTTATTGATCACATCCATCCTGCAATGACTGAATTATTATGCAAAGGTCAGAATGATATAAAATGTTTCATATAAAAAAAGTAACATCATAAGTACTTTTTCCCACAATCCCAAAAAATCGTAGGTTATTTGGAGCCTGAATACATTGACCCTAGTCTGTGTGTGTGGCAGGACAGAGCAGATGTATGTATATATGTATATTTTTATTTATAAAGCACCACAGGGTTACGCAGCTTACAATCTAAATAGCATGGTTAATCTCTACAACCCACTGTGGAATATATCAGTGATAAGCAATTATACACAATAAATACACTTGTCACCAAAAGCTAAAGTTTAGTTAAACTTTGGTAAATGTGATTAAAATAATATATTTTTTTTTAAATTTACATTTGTTGTAGCCAATGAAAATGGTTGTGTAGACTCCAATTTAGAAAAAGTGAATCCTGTATCTGTCAACAAAAAAACAAACAATGCATGCCCCAGTTTACTAATTAATGAGGTGTCTATGCTTTAACAAGCACATCAAATCAGTGAATGCTATGAAGCATAAACCCTTTTCCCTCTAACTATATTATAAGAGTTTCAGCTTTTATTTGCATTAAAAAAAAATCTCAAAGCAGGTTATGAGCTTGATTTCCCTTTGTTTTTATAGGATGAAATGTCCTATTATGTTATACAATCTCATACAATGCATATTAATAGGATAATGTCATTTGTATAAAGTGTTTTTTTTTGCCATTTATAGAGATATTAATAATCACTATCCATATAAAACAAAAGAAAGTAGACTGAGTAATTTTTACAAATTATACTTTATAATATATTCGGCCTCTATGGGGGAAATTTATAAATTTCTAAAGGTCATTTTGACCTAAGCTCCGCAGTTCCATCTGTTTTGGCACTTTTCCCTAATACGCAATATCACAGTTTTTTTCTTTTTGCCACATTATCGATTTCCCTCAATTTATGTAGTGCTGAATAAATTTATCGATATTGATAAATATTGATGCGTTAATACCGCTACACTTTACACTACTTTCAATGGAGCTCCTTTTCCATTGATATCGATATTGCTGATCTTTTCGATGGGGACTTAGAAAAAATGTTCTAAACCATCTCCATAGGGAATAATGGGTTTTTGCTTCCCTCAAACAGGCAAATAATTTTCACTTGATATACCAGGAGAAAATCTTTTACAATTTTTATAAATATCCCCCTATATGTTTACTTTTGATTTCTCTGTCTGTTATTCTCTTTATTTCATACTCTTGCATTTTATACCCTATGTCTGCCGAATTGCAATTAAGTAATATCTTTCTCTCAGAGTGGGCAGTGCGGTGGCTCAGTGGTTAATACTGCAGTGGTTAACAAGTTTCCTCTAAAAACACACATCTGTGTGTGTGTGACTGAAAGGAGAAACTAGATTGTAAGCTCCATGGGGCAGGGACTGAAGTGAATGATGAATTTCTGTAAAGCTCTGCGTAATTATCAGCGCTATACAAATACAATTCAATACCAAAAAAAAAAAATGCTCCCAGCTCGTACTTCACTACAATCTGAACTTACATAACAGATTGTGTTATGTCATAGATACTGTTGGGAGTTGCAGCAATATTAAACCTAGACATCTACAGATTGGAAACTAGAGATGAGCAGTTCAGATTTTTATTAATCTGACAAACTTCAACACTGACGATTTAAGGCAGTCTTAAATTTCAATGGCCTAAGCCATAATAGAAACCAAATATAAACCTCATAAAAGGTTCATATTAGGTTCTGTTTCTTTATAAACCCAATCAAATTTCAAACATTTGAGTACATAAATGGATTTCACACTCCATATATACCATCCTACGCAACCTTGTAGCTCTTATATCAATTTAGCTATAAGTGCATCTGGGTGAAGGTGTGGAGCTCCTTCCTCTGTTGGACAATTGCGGCCTGCAAAAAAAAAATGATTGTTTTTTATGCCAAACAGATAAAGATATTTGTAAACTGAGGCAATAAAAAAAATCTAAAACTTATTTTTTTGGGGGCAAATTATAGATATGTCTCTGAATATGAATGGGATGTAATCCATTGATGTGAGTTCCATGTATAAAAGCATTCATCCTTTGGCTTTGTTTCTTTATATGGTCATGGGACTCTTTGGTGACTGTCAATAATATTAATAAACTACATAGAGGGGTTTATTATTCTTTATATAAAATAACACATTTTGAAATCAGAGAGGAACAAGTATTTGGGATATAGCACAGAGTGCACAGGTGTTATTACAGGGGATAGAGAAAGTAGGAAGTAGTTTCAGAAGAATCAGACAGAAATATGGCAAAACTGTATAGTAGAGCAGTGTCATGGTGTCATGGTGAAGAGGAAGAAAGGAGAAATTTGGGGTGGGGAGGCAGCAAGAGAAATTAAATATCAGGGGAGAAAAGTATAAGGGTAAGACATCAGATATCAAAGAGAAAATCAAAGTGATAGAAATCAGAGATAGATATATCATAGAGAGAGTTCAAAGATATATTAGTGAGAAAAAGATTAAAGAAAAAAGAGAGAGGGATCAGAGATTGAAAGAGAGAGAGAGAGAGAGAGAGAGAGATTGGAGATAAAAAAGCAAAGAAAGGGCAGAGATCAAACAGATAAAAAGAGAGAAAGCAAGCGGGAAAGAGACTGTGTATAAACATGTGTGTATTATAAAAGAAAATATACCACCTTTATAAGGATAGTACCTCAGATATCTATAATAATTAGAGTTGTGGTACCCTTATATAAACAATGAAACCAACTGGAAGTGACTGATCAGATGATTAACCTATGGTATAGAGATTCCACAAATTTACTTCATCTGCTACTCTTTGTATGACCTCAGAGACTACACAAGACCTCCTAATGCCTCCAGAAAGTCATATTTATTTGGAGTAAAACTAGTGATTTTAGAGTGTTCATGCTTAAATAATTTGAAATGATAAAGCAGCATGACTCCTGAAATAAATATAATAATGCTTATTTACTGTTAAAAATGAATAGGATTTAGAATATGTTTTTAGTGCTTCGTTTATCTCTTAGTAGATGTAACGTTTTTCTGTAAATAGAATGTATATTGTCCTATCTTTTTGGAAATACTGCAGTAGTAGGATAACTCAGACTTATAAAACCATTATATAAATAATGTCGGAGCTACTGGTCATTAACATGAACATGATACTTAACGTTTCTGATGTTTTATTGTCTTTTAATTATCGTTACCATTTTAACCACCGCAGTCACTTTAATTAAAGGAGCTGCAGGCGAAAACAGTAAGATTATTGAATATGTGATAAGACAAAAATAGGAAAAGTAAAATATCCCAGCTAAAATGGCAACAATAATGAAAAATTGCTGTTTAATAATTACGCCCCTGTATTTTAAAGAATCCTTTGATATTATTATCTTCAGCATTATTCTTTGCATTATTCCTGATCACTGGGGACTAACTGGTTTAAAAAGGCATTTGGTTATTTTTATTTAAAAGACTATCAAAATGAAAACAAAAAAAAAGCCAGCAATTTCTCTGAGCATAGACCATTATGCCAAATATATTGGACAGAAAAATAGCTCAGGAACACTTCATCCTTTCATAAAGGTTTTATAAAGATTGGCTGGATAATACTGCCAAGGTCAATGTCAGTTTGGGTTATCTATCTTAGAAGTGCCTGCCAGTCACATAAATTGCAGTAGTAAACCGGCGCAGGCATATATTTATAATGTTTGGCCTTTTCTCTGATACATTCTTGTCTGACTGACATTGTTTTTCATATGCTGAAAGTTTCATTATGTTTTTTATTTTCCATCTTACTAAACTTATTTTATTGCCTTTGTACCAAGCAAAAACCAGTGTCGTGATCCAACATTTTTAAAAGTCTACTGCATGCCACCCAATCATCTATCCAACAATCTACATGTACCTATACATATACATATGTACTATGTATATGTTTTAGTGAGCTTTAACATAATTACTTTAAAACTAGATAATATTTTTAAGCAGGTTATTAGTAATCGGTCTCAATACATGCTGAACATTTCATTGATTTCTATGTGATAAAATGGATTAAATGATGTACAATCAGTCAGCACGTGGATGTTGTATTTTGTAGGATCCAGTGTTTTAAAGGGATGCTTGAAGAACCTGTGTTAATGCTACAACTTGTCTAACTCTATAGACTTGGACTGATGATAATTAATCATACTTACCCCAATAGGAAAATAATATGATTTTCCACGAAGGAAAATGGAATTAATGGTGGTCATGTGTTTGTTTATATTAGCAGTTGCAGTTTTTCAGAAGATAAAGGCCTATTTATATCTGCAACTGTACTGGATCTTCTCAGCATGTCCAACTGCTTACATGCAAAGGCATCTCAAAATTTTCGACAACACATATTTGTACAGACTGATTACCGGCTGTGGATGCAAGTGCATTAGTGTACTTGGGACTAGAATTTGGGCCTAATGGGTGTGTTCAACTCAGATGGAGATGTGTAAGGGGCCTAAATAGTGTAATATATTTTTTCTAAAGTTCTTGAAAAGACTGTATCTCCCAAAATCAAGAGATGCCGCTGATTTGGAAAACAGTATATACGCAACCAAGTAGAGTGAGTTCTAAATAAATATGAAATAAATATAAATGATTTGTAAATGTTGTTCTTTAATGTAGTTGTTCTACATAAACAGAAAAACCAACATTTAAAGATTTTTTCCTTACATTTAATATAATTCATTGTTTCTTTGGGACTTTTCTTTTTAATGGCACATATATGCTTCCAATAGATCTACAGTGGCCTCCGTTTTTTCTCTTATTTTGCAATCAACTGCATCTACATTGAGGAAACTGCCTGCTGGGTTTCCTTCAACCTTCAAAATCCGATTTAGTTTATTTACTAATAGAAGGGAATAAATTAAGTTAGTTTCATCAAGTGAGGAACTGAAATCTGAAGTTAATTATTTAAAAACAGAAACACAAGCATGTGTGGTAAATTGTCATTCTAGGGTGCTTTTACAATATCTTCAAAGCAAAAGCAAAGCCAGTGACATTTACCAACAGAAATGTTATATTTACTTTTTTTTTTTACATAAATTAAAGAATCAGGAAGACATTATTAACAATTTGAATATTGGCAGAAGTAACATCCATATAATTTTCCGAATTATTTATTTAATAAATATTTATCAGACCTAGTGGTAAAATTGCTCTTACAATAAAGTACTAATCCTAGGTTAAGTTTTCTTTTTTTAGGCTGATATATATATATATATATTGCATCAGATATAATTAACCTTCAGAAAGAAGAAATTCAAAAATACTTCAACCAAATGAGATTTTAGCAGAGCTCTCTTTGTTGGTTTGCTGAAAAGTCAGAAAAAATGTTTTTTTTTTTAAAGTAGGAAGATAATAAACTCTCATTTGATATCTTCACCGAGACAAAAGGAGACTGCAGTAGAGTTCCCCCACATAATAATAGTGGAATACTGTATAAGCAAATACAAAATAAATTGTTCCACATGTGCAACCCCCTAAAAAATTATGAGGTTATCAAACCATCAGACCTCTGGATAGTAATTCCACCATGAATTACATACAGTGCCCTGGTGCCACACTGACCCCCTCCCAATGGTCATGTGCTCACCAGAACCCCAGGATAACAGACTTATTAGCAATCCAGTCAGAAAGCAATCAATGTATATGTATCTTGTCTCATGTAGGGAACAGAAAATAGCATGAAAATAATGTAATTTTTTTTTAAACGTCTTTAACTGTCAAATCTTGCTGCTGTATCCAAAATTGGATTTCCATGCTGTAAGTAAATTATGTAGAATTCATCCTGTTTAACAATATCATCTAACAACATTTCTTCTATATAGAGTTGCTAACACAGATTAGGTGAACAAGGTCATGAAGGTGACATTTTTCAAATGATTACTATTAACCCAAGTATTTGACAAACGATTTCTTGTAAAATGTATGAGTGCTATCTCTTTTCCCTATATCATGACACTAATAAATGATGTCTAAGGCATCACTTAAAATCACTAATAAACATATGTTATATATTAAAGAGGTGTCTACTGCATAACACATATTTAAAAAGCTGTACTACAATGGTAAAACATGAAAGAATGCATTTTTAAAATTCTAGATATCAAGAGATTTTAACTATACCATACAATTTGACTCTCAGGTTTAGAGAGGATGGCCTTCCACAGCATAGCATCCTTTTGTTAAATGACTGGAGTAAACATCTTCAACAGAATAATGGCATATTTTTCTTAGTGACCTAAACAACTCTCTCAATATATATTCATTCTTTTTTCTCACGTGTAAAATGAAATATAGAGAAGTAATTGTAGGTACTAGACATAGTTGATTTCCACCATTTGACACAACCCCAAGATATCCATACTTGATAACTTCTATATGCAGTAATTGAATTGCAAGTAAATGTACTGTGCTGTCTTTAGTTATCTGAACACTTTGCATTGGAATTCTCTAAAAATACATCCTATCACAAAGTATTAAATTACAAAGCTACACCTGTAAGACATTCCTCCCTACAACTTTGTGGTAGGTTGGCAAGATTCATAACTACCAAATATGAATGGGATATATTTAACTGAAACCATAGCTATTTCAATAAATTATTAGGATGGGTAAAGCAGATTGCCTACGTGGGTACCCATGCGGCTCAATGGAACTTACTTAAATAATTCTTTAATAGTAAAAGCAGAGTGCACTCACATTTGATAGATTACGGTTAAAATAAAATAAATAAAAAAAAGAAAACAGGAAGTGCATTGTGGTGAAGCACTTCCTGTTTTCTTTTTTTTTATAATATGCAGTTCTTATAACTATTGCTACTTCTTTATGCTTTATATTATGCTATATATTACACCTGAGGAGTGACAAGACACCTCATGCAATCTATGTGGCTTTCAAAGTTTATTATATACAGCAATCTATATTTTTACAAATTTGTTTAGGTCAACAGAGAGATCCTAAGCAATAGATACAGTAAAAGGTCAATAATACATTAGGTTTGCAACTTGACTAGGCTATATTGGCACTTAATAAACACAGAGTACTTACAATCAAGCTGCAATGAAATTATATATGTACATATTGTCTTACGATATTACAAACAATTAGAAATATTTGATTAGGATAGGCTATGCTGTATTGCAACATTGATGTACGTTGAAATAAACTTGAAAGTAAACTAGGGATCCTGGGGAGGATCATCCAAGACCTCCAAGTAATATCAGAAAAAAAAAGAGGTAGGAATCCCTGGTGCAGTTGAGCGTTAATATAACTACTTTTTATTTTCTTCCGTTATTGGCTGTAATTCCATGGGGTGGGTTGTGTTGGTGTAGGTTTGTTTTTTTCACTTTGTTAAATAGACGTTTCCTTATATCACACTTCACATTTAATAAAGGACTGTTTTTCCCAAAACATGCAATGTGCCTGAAATAAAAGGTAGTTACACTACCACTCATCTGCACCAGGGTTTTCTACCTCTTTTTTATTGTATGTTCTTTGTATAAACAAGGAATATACCTATAGACATGCTGGGTTATTTCCCCTTTTATATCTTTGAAAATCTGAGGAAGCAAATTTCTAATGTCTTTACTGTTGAAGGTGTGCAGAAGGGTTTCATATATGATATATTACTATGTACAATTTTAAATTTGTTAGCACATTAACAATAGGTCACTGTTAAAGGAGATACTAGCAATATGAATTGTGCTTTACAAAACGTATCTGGCAAAGGGCCCACTTGCCCTTGTACAGAAACACAAAGCATGACCTACATACATGGGACAATTATATCTCATGAGTATTCCATAAATAAAGCACATAGCTCCAATTTATTACAGCCTTGTCTGTAATATGACCACTATCAGATAGCACAGATCGAACATGTAGTTTCCAAGCACCATGGGATTGAAGACAAGTAACAGCAAGCTATTTTTTTCCCATAGCTTTTAAGCTGATTAAGCAGAATTTCATTAATGAACAGTTAAGTTTGAAGGAACCTCATTTTTCTTTGTCTACTGTACAGTAATATGATTATAACAAGAAAGATGTGTCTTATTCCCTGTATTTTAAACCTCATCCAAAATATAACCATAAAATCCAAAGCAATTAACAGCACCTAAACCCTTGATAACTTTTATAAGAATTTCATAACAATGAATATTGCATTTATTATTGTCCTCAAGTTAGAGTTTCAGATATTTTTATAAGTTCAGGTCAAATTTGGCCCACCTGCTGGACAACATGCTAATACTGAAAGTCCACTGATTGCACAATGGGGGTTTTAGGTTGCTCATGTTTAATGTAGATTGCTGAATTGCTTTCACTTGAACCTGTTTTACCACCTGACCTAAATTCTCAGCAGATATTTGCCATAAGCATTCATCAAATTATATCACAAACCCCTAAGTATTTGAGAGAGTTCTGGGTGCTAAATTACAGTAGACTCATAGGGCGAAATTTACAAATTTAATTTTTTTTACTTTTTCAACCATTCTTCACAGCGAAAATGGGCAAAAAGGTTGAAAATTACATTTTAGACCTTTCCTCCTCCATTTTTCAACCATTTTCATTTCAAAAAAGCCTTTTTTGCTGCAAAAATGGCCAAAAAACAGCCAAAAAGGGGGTAAAAGGTGGAAAACATAATTTTTGCCATTTGCCCCCCTTTTCACATATTTTTTGCCCATTTTTCACCCTTCTGTAGAGAATACCATCCGAAAACCGGGGAAAAAGTATGTTTTTGACGTTTTTTCCCCGTTTTTCACTCGAAAAGCAAGCAAAAAATGGTTGAAAAGCAGGCAGAGAGATTGAAAACATACTTTTCGACCTGATAGAGTGCACAAAAATAGAGCTATCAATACAATAGTAGGAGCTGAGCAACCACAGTGATGCGTGTCCTGCCGGCACGTAGAGAATCCACAAAAATACAAGAAACACCGGGTTGCAAAAAAGTAAGTAGCAAGGCTACAGTTTAATTCCACACATTACATGTTTCGGGCATGTGACACACTTTATCATGTAACATGTAATGTGTGGAATTAAACTGTAGCCTTGCTACTTACTTTTTTGCAACCCGGTGTTTCTTGTATTTTTGTGGATACTTTTCGACCTCTTTGACAGTTTTTTGGGTGAAAAATGGGCAAAAAAATAATTTCGCCCTAAGTGTCATTGTTAATAGAAATAGCAATTTCTCCTGACAATGGTGAAACATAATTTAGCTGCACAGAATATGCACAATAGCCCCTCAACCATCTATTATCTTCTAGTTCATTTTCATAGGAGGACACCCAGAATAAATTCACAATTATTATTAGCAACTATTTATAGATAAAATGAAGATAATATTTCTGCCAAGTTTTATTTATTATAATGTTATTAATTATTTATACAATAAACTTTATCAAATATGTAATGTAATTCTCAATAACAAACATTGCCTGTGAATCTAATTCCTACAACGTTCCTGTAGGTAGTGGTATTTAAATTATCCTGAATAATATTTAGCACTTTTTCTAACAAATTATAGTAAATATTTTTGTAAAGGGCATGCATATAATTCTATCTATATATCTATCCACACACACAGACACACACAACATCATTATCACTGCAAGTGCTATGCAAGAATCTAGAGAATATATCATATCGCTCTTCTCACTGCTTATGTACAAAATTATGTAAAATGTACTAATATAATATATTTAAAAACTATAGACCTCCACAGATATTTTTGATATCATATATAAGTTTTCAGGTAAAAATGAAATACATAAATTTAATAAATATAAAAAGACCCAATGCCCAAACCCAACAGATTGCAAGGGAGAAAGCTCATCTACAATATAAACTATGATATATATTATTTAATGATTAATGATTAAATATTCTTATTGGGAATTCTTTCTTCTAACACTTTTGTAATGTAGTATGGGATTTCATTGCTGCTTACATATAGTTAAAAACGATAGACCTCCACAGATATTTTTGATATCATATATATCATATATTGGACTTTACTGACTCTTACCTTTCTCAGCCTTTAAAGTATACATAATATATTGACTGTAACTATGATAAGTATGGAATATCTTGTGTTTGTCTAACCTCACAACAAAATGAAAAAAAGGGACCGTTATTTTTTTGAGTTGTTTGTTTCTACCATTTATCACCTGAAAACATATACTATCGACTTCCATGTAGACATTTCTTAAATGCATTAATCAAGTGATTGCGTAGGAATTATTGTTAAGAACCTCATATTTTGTAGAATAGCTTTATAGTATAATAATAGTAAAATGTATGTTCATAAAATATGCTTCTAAGCTACTACAACTTCCAGCATGATTTAAGTTGTAAATCACCATCAGATAGAGTACTATGAGCTAGCCATTATTGCTCTAGATAAATACCTCCATTTTCTATTTTATTAAGTCTACTATTCTGTAATGCAGTTGATATAATTTTTTTTTTAACTTGACTATCCCAATTCGATTATTGCATGGTCCAACCAAGTTATTTTGTGTATATCTGTTATATCGATTTCAGAAGCATGTATAACTTCTGTGAAAAAATTGTCAAATCTGGAATATGTATCATGTGCTGCTGAATAGAAGGTATAGTCTCTGTCTAGTGAATGAATTTCTCACCATATGTCTAGTTTACATACAGAATGCAGATGTTTGTGTAGTAATGTAGCATCTTTTGATAACTCTTATGCAAATGAGGGTGAGTCTGGCTGTCTAGTGCTATCCAGATTCTTTTGTAGTGTGGTATTAAAACCTCAATGATCAATCTACCAGTCATGACTTCCTTCAGCTTGGCAAAAAATTTGTTGAAAAAACTTTATTTAAAAGAGTTTGGTCTGTTAACTGTGGCCAAGATCGTCTTGTGGCCCTGAAAACCCCCCACCACTATAATATAGCATCCCTGTGAATCTGTGTATTTATTAGATAATTCAAAGATTATTGATTTGAGGAATAGAATAGATGTTCCTTTTGATTTAGTGTGTGCCAGAGAGTGGTACATGTGAGGATAGTGTTTGCAAAGATATTTGGAAAAATATTTTACAAAATGTGTCTCCTCCTGTAATAATAAAACATCAGCATGTTTTCTATGATAGTCAGCAAAGGCCATATTCCTTTTACTGGGTCCATTAAGGCCCTTAACATTATGGGAGAACACTTTCAGGTGGAATTTATTTTGTTTTGATAGATTTATCATTCTACAATTTGGAAACCTTATACAAAAATGTTTCTGATGCATTCAGTTGAAAGTGCTAACCTAATCTATTGCTTATGCATTTGGTGGAAGGGATAGATAAAGGAGGAAGGGATGGTATGTGTGTAGAGTAGGAGGTTTTAGGTAAAATGGCCCTAGATTAACTAAGGAAAAGTGATCTTCTTGTTGTGTACCAAAAGTGCTGAGGTAGAGTAGAGTCTGCCCTGTTAAAAGCCTGCTAATATAATCTAAAATATTTTAAAATAGAGAAGAAAAGAAACTGAAAACTAATGTTGAAGGTTGGGAAGAGGGGAGGAAGAATTATTTGTAGAAATGTCTTCTCAAGAGGGGCGGCAGGTTTTTCCAGTACTGAGGACTGATCGCATCCTTAAGTTGAGGTAACTTGGGCAGCTTGCAAGTCCTCTTTTAAGTACTGAAGTGATTTCATAATCTCTTCAGGGTCCCTAATTACAAATTGTAGACCTTTTAATTGATAGATTAATTTAAAGAGAAATGTTCAGAGAAATTAATGTTGTGAGTAAAGGTTTGAGACTTCTCCTCCTTTGCAAAGTTACTGGTGACATGCCTGCAAATACTTTAAGCACCGTGCCACCTATTTCAAGAGTAGAATCCCTGTAAAGTCTAAGGATGGATTCTTTTATGTGAAAATAATGCATTCTCACCACGACATTTCAGGGAGGAATGTTTGGCTTTGGCCTAGCACGTAGGGTCCTATGTGCACTGTCCATCATAAGCTCTAAATGATGCATCCGGTAAGAGAGACTGAAAATATTTTGTGAGAAAAGTTTCTAGAGAGATTCCCTCTGTAATATTTGTAATCCTCAAATTATTATGTCTGGATCTATTTTCTTGATCCTCTTGTGACTACTGTAGATCTTGAATCTGTTGATAGGGAGGTCATTGAGCCTTGCATCATTTATAGAAGCAGACTCTTAAAATTGCCTCTTGTGCCTGCTCCACTAGGTGCAATCTGTTATCAATTTCCTTCAGCTCAGTTTTGATTTCACTTAATGAATTGTGTATTTCCTGAATAATGTCATCTCTGAAACCTTGTAAACATTGCTGAAGATCTTTCAGATCTTTCCTGGTGCAAGGCATTGCATCTTCATCTGCAGTAAAACTGTCATCAGCAGGCAGTGCTGTTTTTGTAGATTTTGCAGAAGTATTTTTTGCTTTAAAAAAATCTGTATTAGGCTCTGTTGTAGAAGAACCTTTGTGTTTGCCTCCAGGCATTTTACAAATGCAAAGGATAAGACTTGATATAGACCTGTGCAAAAAATCACCTTATAAGGTGTCAGAGGGGACCTCCTCTTAAGCAATGCTTGTGTTTCAATTGATAGTCTTATTTTCTTGGAGGATACTTTAAGTACAAACTCACATTACAGGGTGATAATAGGGCCTTCTTCCCTCCAGTATTTTTAACAGCCAGATGTAAAGCTGCTCTCACTAGTTCATCACCACAGGCACTCAATTCAGTAAAAGGGTTATTTAGGCAGATCTCTATGCCCTGAATATTGTACTTCAAAGTCCCCTTTAACTGCAAAGTGTATCACTAAGATCCAAGATGGCTGCCTTCCGTCAACCGATAAACCAGCATATGTGAATAACTATAGTGCACGGAATGGGTGGAGCAGGTATGGCCGTTTCCGCTGGTTAAACTTCCAATAATGCCCAATTATAAATTGGTACTTAGTACCTTTAATGCTACCTGGAGCCCCGTACAGTTCCTTTGGAGGGAGGCCTGAGGTGAGTCAGCATTCACTACTTGTGAAAGATAAAATCTCTGAAGACTGTAGATTTAATATGTCTTCCTCACTCTTTATACTAAAAATGTGGCTTTCAGGACTCTAAGTTGCTCTTATTTCAGGCTTTATTCAGCGCTGGGCAGGAGTTCTGGAGTTTGGTGTCCATACTCCTTGGCAGTCAGGCCACGCCCCATTGAAATAAATCTTTATACATATAATGCTTAATGTATTTTAAAGCTTTTCTATGTAGGTGTTTGAAATGACATTCATTTAAACAAAAGAATATCAAATGCAGCTATCAGAGAACAATTTCATACCGTTGCATGGGTTGAGGTTATTGCTTTTGATCAGAGTGATCTCAAATCAAATCGTTGTTTGTTCTAATGGAATAAAACTAACTCCGGCAAAGAAATTCAAGTAATGCATAAAAAATAAACACTATAGATTTTTTTTTTCAAGAAGATATATTCAGCATGAATAGCTAGTTTGCCATTTTAATGTATAACCTGCTTTATTTTTATGAAACTGTCCTTGCTAGTGGAATATGAAATGCATATCATATATTGTTAACTTAACACCTTTTTTAAAATCAAGATCAACAAGTTTTTCAGGTCTACTTTATTGCATATTCATTGAGATGGGTAGAGTGAAAATAAATAAACAATGTCCATCCACATCCATTTGTATACCTTCCCATTATTTTGGGATTTGTTCAAGATACCTACAGAGGGCTAAACAACTTAAGGGCATTTTATTACTGGTTACACTTTATCGCATTCAAAATATTTAATGAAAAGGAAATGCATATAATACATTGGGGTCAATATTATTGGGTTTTTAAGTAGTTGATTACATGGCTGACATAAATAGCCGCTCAATGGGCGAAATTTAATAAAATCGAAAATCGGCCGATTTTTCGATTTGTGCAAAATCGAAAAAGTCGCGGTCGCGATTTTTCGATTTTAGCAAAATCGAAAAAATTCGCTGTCGTGATTTTTCGATTTTGCACAAATGGAAAAAGTCGCGGTCGCGATTTTTCGCATATGGAAAAAAGTTGCGGTCGCGATTTTTCACAAATGGAAAAAGTTGCGGTCGCGTTTTTGATTTTGCACAAGTCAAAAAAGTCGCGGTCGCGATTTTTCGATTTATAGCGGCAGCAAAATCGAAAATTCGCCCACGATTTTTTTACGATTTTAATAAATTTCGCCCCAGATGTCACATGTAAATAAGGAAATAATTATTTTACAAACATTTGACTAAAAGTGGCATGTGCATGCTGCAATCAAAGAGATTCCAGAGCTGTGCAATCATTAGAAAACCAAATTTGACTGTCGAATTCTCAAACAGCGGATTACCATAGCAAATCCGCGACTGTGGCAATTTTAAAGCCGTGACAGTATTCCCATAATGAACTAGCAACTGCGACAGTAGTCGTCTATTGGGTAGTGTGTGAACATCTTTAGCTGGCGAATTTGCAACTTTACGCAGCTATTCGAACTTTAGCCAATAGCCCCCTCATTTTTTATTCCAGCCTGAGGCAGATGAACCTTTAAGGCATTAACATTTACTTTAAACAGCCTCTCCTGCATTAACCGGTGAAGATACATTTTTTGACTTTAGTAAATATGCACCTAAAACTGATGAAAAAATCAGCCACAAGGATGATAAATCAGGAAGCGCAAAAGACTGCAAAGAAAAAAAAAACAAAAGCAAATAATAGTGCAATATTGTCAATGTAGCAAAAAATTCCACACCAAAAAGTGCAATCAAAAAGATATTGAAACGTGATGATACAACAATCACCAACCTCTCAAAATGTAATAGTGAAGTAACATCAAAAACTGCTGTGTGAGCATATAATAATAAAGGTGACCCAAATAAGTGATAAAAAATATAAATAATGTCACTATTGGTAAAAAGTGTGATAAAATCTATGTTGCAAAATATATATAAGATGAAAAACCAACAATGGACGTAACCAATACTCGTGATCCCAATAAACTGTTCTTCATTCACAAGAAAAGTATTGGTTACGTCTTTTCCATTGATTGGCCTGGTGAGTTATTCTCACTAGGGGGGTTTACTAGTTATTCTCACTGGCACCCCTCGTTGTTGCAAGTTATCTTCATTTTTCGTCCATTCTTGGTTTTTCATCTTATATATATTTTGCAACATAGATTTTATCACACTTTTTACCTATAGTAATATTATATATATTTTTTATCACTTATTTGGGTCACCTTTATTATTATATGCTCACACAGCAGTTTTTGATGTTACTTCGCTATTACATTTTGAGAGGTTGGTGATTGTTGTATCATCACGTTTCAATATCTTTTTGATTGCACTTTTTGGTGTGGAATTTCTTGCTACATTGACAATATTGCACTATTATTTAGTTTTTTTTTTCTTTGCAGTCTTTTGCGCTTCCTGTTTTATCATCCTTGTGGCTGATTTTTTCATCATTTTTTATTTGGGCATAGTGTCAGATTGCCCTTGCATTTTAGGTTATAGCGCATTGGCTATATATTATTTCATATATTTTTTTTGTATCTTGTGGGGCGCTACACTTTTTCACTTGTTTTTTTCAAGTGTTTTTTCTTTCCATGCTCCTAAAACTATTTGCCAGGCTTTTGGTGAAGACAAGAAACACTGGTTCTGATCAACCATTCAACCTTTCATGTCTATCAAATTATTAGATTTCTACTGTTCAGATAAGTTCATAATGTTTGAAGTGGCCGCATTAAACAATTGAAAGCAAAATCATGTCATTGAAATAAGTCTGCTGGGTACTAGATAACTGGAGGTCGGATCTTGATACAGGGAATTATTCTGATCCTTCAGTGTATGAACATTACAAGTTATGGGTACTGGATAACTGGAGGCTGGATCTTGATCCAGGGAATTTATTCTGATTGCCTTATTTGGAATCAGGAAGGAATTTTTTCCCTAATATGAGGACTAGAGATGGCCAAATTTTTGAAAAATTTGATTTGGCTGATTCGGCGAATTTTTCAGAAAAATTCGATTCATTCCGAATTAATTCGCGACGAATCGGTTCAGCGGCGACGGCGACAGTAGCGGTGATAGCATTAGCAATAGCAGTGGC
>JAKJJM010115990.1:0-10883 GCA_021901965.1 Pipa carvalhoi
CTAGGCAGACTAACACTGCCAGGCACAAGTACTGCAGGGATTCATGCCACTTTCATTAATCTATTTCGTGGCACATATACTCCACTTATACCCTTTTCTACACATGTGCTATCATTCATTCAGAACGATCAAACTGGCTGTCTCTCACAGGGATTCGCACAGAATACAGCCGTGTAACCCTTATTGGGATACATTCTCCAGGACCTAAACTGGGTCCAAATAATATAATATACCATTTCCAGGGCTTGTAATTGCCATAGGGGGAAAAGTGAAGCCTCATATTAAAAGGAATGTTCAGCAAGAAAGTATAATAATTTATTTTTCCCTTTATAAATTAAGCCACTGTAGTTCTTTGTTACCAGGATTCACTGTCTTCTGCAGGGGAATAAGGTTCTATAATTATTCCAACCGCTCCCCAACAACGCTACCAAAATAAGGGCAAGGATAGCTTAAACTGGATTCTGCACAAATGCATAATCGGAGCCTTCACTGCCCTTACATTGTTGTCATCAGCAGTTCTGCGGAGGTGTGGGGTGGTTGGAGTAGTTATCAACCCTTGTCAATAACTGAATGGCAAAATGTTTACTTCAGCAGGCCCAGATACCAGAACAAATGATAGAATGGCAAATGTTCAAATGTCTACTGTTGTAATCTTGTTTAAAGTGGACATCCCCTATATTTGATTTCCTGGTTCCTGGGGATGAAGCAAAATAGAAAAAAAAAACAATTGCAAGTCTTAGAATGACATTATCTAGGAAAAACTAAAATGTATATCCTACATGAACAATCCCTTTAACACTGAGTGATCACTAGCATTTTATACAGTATTAGTGCTCCCTATATATTTTTCCACTTTGCCCATATGGAATCCAATCCTAAATGGATATCAGATGGATGAAGGACCCAATACTGTCTGCAAAGAACATGCACTCTATACAGCAGCTCATTGAGTAAACCTCTAAAGATGAAAGGAACTTAAATGCTAAAGATATTAATAAAACCATAATACAAGCAAGGTCAAATAACAACACCAAGTTAATCTTTACCACCCAACATATACACAGACATCATATTCACAATCAGTGAATTTAAATAAAAATAATTTTCCTATTTGGAACTAATAGTCACATTATTCATTGCACTTCTGGTACACATGTAAGTACGGTATGTCTAAAAACATACAACCATGTTTTACCGTGAAGTTTTAACAATCACATTTAAATATACCATTTATGAGCATGGTTTAGCTCTGGACAAAAGATTGTTCTTCTATCATTTAAATAGGAGAAGAAAAGGCTTTTCTTTACTCTTGTTAATAAGAAAATTAAAAGAAACAAACACAAATGTTGAATCAATACTTAACAATTTAACCTGGCCTCTAAGTCTTCATTTATTTCCAATTTTGTCCAGATACCTTTCAGACACCAGGTCGGGGTGTACTTATTTACTAAGCTTTTTGTCTGAATCCCGACAACATGGGGGGTCTTGGGGTCTTTGCTATCACCAGCAGACAGGACTATGCTCTTTTCTTTCCCCTGCACATCTCAAAAGGAGACTGTGAATGGCACATCCAAGAACCCAAGGACAACAGCAAAGACTGCTGGTTTCCAAAGCTATCCCTTTTTTTTAGTATTTCCATTTTGTACTAAACAGAGAATTGTTGATTAATAACCTGAGCTAGAATCTGCTTCCACTGGTTTTTTCCTGCATAGATATTTTTCCTGTTAAAGTTTAATGAGCACCATTAAAACATTACAGCTTCTCCAATCAGACCCCAGCTAGATCGTGATTTAAGGGATCTGATTCGAGGAGCTATAATGTCAATCATCATTAAGCCCCACCCACCCCAACTCGTGTCAGGTTGACAGGGAGATGGCAGAGAGAAAAGCTGCTTAAAGGTACATTTTTTAAAATACATATATATTACAAAAATGTTTATTTTTTTAGTACAACCTAAATTAGGATTAGTGTTTTTGAGGTGACAGGTGCACTTTAAGGCAGGACTAGAGGTTGACTATAATTATACTGCATGTTAGCTTGTGTTATTGTCATCTACATCCAAACTACAAGGGGTTTCTTCCTAAACACAACCCATAGAGTAAATGACTTTGTACAGTGCAAAGCATGTCACTTTTTGTCCATGCAATTCAGAAAATAAATAAAATGCATTTCTACTACAAATCAACTGAATGGCAATTGAACAGTGACATTCTGCCTGTTTTGACTAAAATTTCTACAGTAGGAGGATGGTAGGAAATGATGCATATAATGTAGAGCATACAATATTTACTGTAGTTAATGTAAAAAAGGTAAAACACATTGAATAGAACCTTAAGTAAATAAAATCCCAGGAAAGGAACAGTAAACAGACCTAGGCAGAAATGTAAGGAAGCTTATATTTGATTTAGTAGATCTGTCAGTGTGGAACAGCATTAAGAGGACACCCATTATACGGATTATATAAAATATTCTATAAAGGCCTATTTAAATAAAATACAAAATATACAGAAGCACAGAAATGTTTAAAAATCATTTTTAAGATTAAAAAGGTCAATATTAGCATTTATATAAAAACTAATGGACTGCCACTAACTGGATGGCAGTGTTGGGAATTGAAGTTCATAACAAATACAAATTTGATTTCTTGGAAAGGTAGTATTGTTGGAATTAGGATTCCAGTTCATGTTTTTTCTTTTTTTCACAATAATGCCAGGACTATGATGGTTGCAGTGACCTGTGCAAACACTGCTCCTTCATGTCAGGGAATATCTGGTATAAGTTAAAGTTCTTCTTTCTGAATCTCTTCTTCACCATCTTCTGTAAGGTTGCTTAATGGGCCGGAACCTGGAGCAAGGGAGAGCAAAAATAACAGGTAAATCTGCACAAAATGTGATTAAAAGTAACACTGCCAATGCCCCCAAATTTTGGCTAATTCTGCCACAGTGCTTATCTTTCTAGACAAATGACATAAAAAAAACCTAAGGATTGATGGTAAAGGTAGATATTTCACACAACATACTTACTTTCCAGTGGATGGTGAAACATAACTTCATGCTTGTAGAGATGACCATTTGCAGAAGGAGAAGGATCACTGACAACTGTATCTGTGTACTGCATACTTTCCACTGTATCAAATACACCATCATCCCCTTCATCTTCTGATTCTACCAACACCAGGACATCAGTGGCTCCAGACCTACAGTCAATTGACCATATATAAATTCTAAACTGAAACTTCCTGTAATTTATATTCATATTGCCTGTACATTCTTATGTGAAATGCTCTGCCTGCCTGCTCCTTTATGTAGTTTTTCTGTTTATTCAGCTAGCAGATACTTGATTGTTTACCATCCTAGATGTCATTAGAATGCCTGCACTGATCTCTACTGATCCACTTTAGTGCCCTTCTAGTGTCCAAAGCATTTACCAAAACAGCAGTGGGAGGGGGGTCACATAAAAAAAGCAGAGTAGCAACAACTGCATGTAGGAAGAAATGGCGAAAGCAACGGAAGAGGATACTACGGCCAATGTGGAGACAAGGAAAGAGAGGGAATAGATTAAGGAAAAAAGGATGATTAGTACTTATGGCTTGCTACACCTGGAATGTTTTGCCACTATTGATAAATTCTCCATATAGTTTCAGATTTGCATCAGTGTAGTATCCCATGATCAACATAATCACTGATAAGCTTTTATCAGTCCAAAGCTTATAGAAAGATTTGCTTACTGACAAAGCTGATTGAAAGGTTTATCTCTTCATGCATAGTGGGCAACATGACCACCTGTACCAGTTTAGTTGGAGGTCAAACAAATCTTTACCAGTTAGGACAGAAAATCCAGTCTATAATTCATAGTAGTGAATGCATGCAGGTCATCAGCCACATGCTACTGATGCCATACATTCTACATTATAAATCTCTGATGGCAGAAGGTGACATGTACGTTCACCCCCTCCCAATGGAGACACAATGTAGAATAGTAATAGAATAGTAAATTTAGTTCTGTCAGATTCAATTGAATGTAAACAAATGAAAGCAATATTTTTTACTCTTCTACTAGGAAATATTAATAGTTTGCCAGTAATTAAGGGGTACAGAATTATTTAAATAACCAATCTCCAAAAAAACCTACTTTTGCAATTATCTGGAAGCCACTGTGCTAAATAGGAATTCATACAGTGATTCCCAAACCTGTATGAACCTCCTTCTACAAAGCCCATATTCAGAATATCATTTGAAGATGAACATGATGAACTCATGGTAAAAAATTATGCCTTTTTTTAACATAATAACATAGTGTATAAGGCTGAAAAATAATACAAGTTCGTCTAGTCCAGCCTATTATCCTGCAATGTTGATCCAGTGGAAGGCAAAAAACCCACGAGGCAAGAACCAATTATTCAAGGGTCTTGATCCAGAGACTTCTTCTGCTGCCAAATTTGGAGTCAGGAATGATTTTTTACCCAAGATAAGGAAAAATGGCTTTTACCTCAAGGGAGATTTTGCCTTCCAGATCAACAAGTATTGATATTCCACTGAATTGGATAGACACGTCTTTTTTGTCCTTACAAAATACTTTATTATGTAATATCAAGGGTGGATGAGATGAAGCAATGCAACTTTCTGCAAGACGGTTACAATAAAATATAATATTGTTTTATTTGCACGGACTTACCTAAAGGGGTTTGCTGCCATTGGTAATACAAGAAGAGAAGCACCAGAAAGCAAAAATAAATATTAGTTAGTTACAAAATTGAGGCATTGTACTTGTATGTAACTAAACATCTCATGTAGTATTTATGTATGTACATGTTCAAATAAGAAAGACCTCTTACATTCCAGGTGGACATTTGTATTTTAGATTATAATCTCTACCTCACTGTCTCCTGGATTGTTGTCATATTGTACCCTACTGTACAGTGCTTTGGAATAATAAAGGTAATTATTAATACTTTTTTGTTTGCAAGGCAGCAGAAAATATATTCTAAGGGTACACTATGAGCAAAATTAAAATGTTTCTTTATGCTTCAAAATGTTGTATACTGATCAGTTAAGTAACACTGACATCTCGATTTATTTCAATTCATAAAAAGTTACAAAATGTATTCTTATAGTACATCAGCTGTTGTCTCTCACTGCTTGACTGAGATACAGTCTGTCTTTTTATCAGGAAGATACAGCCTGTTACAGACACTGGAGCTATAGATTTCTGGTATAACAGACTCAGGGCCTGATTGGCTAAAGGGTGAATTCGCCTGTTGAATTCACTTTGCTACAATTTGAATCGGATCGCCAAAATAGTCGCAAATTCACTTCTCATTATTGACTAGGCGGTGAATAATCTTGTCAAACAAGCGGACAGTGGCGATCACTGTTGAATACGCTGTGTAGTGTAGTCAGTCAGATAGAAGTAGAACATGTAGCCCTGCGATTGGCTCCCCAATTCACCACTCAGATGTGGCAAAGTCAAATGGGTGAATTCAGAGCCTTACACCTAGTCACATTTTCTCCTTCGACACACTCCGCTGCTTAGTGAATAGTAGAAGTAACTGTGCATGTGCACGCAAAGTGTTGCGAAGTGCTCCATAAGATCGTAATTATCGTAATCATTGAAATTGCGTATCACCACATCGCAGAGGTTTGCTCAATAAACGAACATGGGGAAGTGGCGAATAGGTGCAAATTCAGAGATTTACGGGAATATTTAGCCTTTAGTCAATAAGGGCCTATGTCAGAGGTAATAGGGTAATGATCCCAAAAACTAGTCTGGGCTTTCTACATTAATGTCATGAAAACTACAATTCTTCAATCACAAAAATAAAATTCTGTTTAAGGATGTAAAATAAATTGGATTATTTAACAATGTTAGATAGAATGTAAATACACCTTAAAATGTAATCTTTTTACTTATAGTACACAATATTTAGCCCTAAACAAATTTCCTTAATATAGTGCTGTTATTTATTTCTTTATTTTACTAATATCACCTCCGTGAATGTTTCTTATGCTGTTAATATCTGCTCCACACAGGGCAGACAATTAGGGGGTCATTCTGGTAGGTCCGAATTTTCCATCCCGAATTCACTTATAGCGAACTCCCATTATAAAGTTGCGACTGCGACAATTTTTTTGTCGCGGTTGCGATGTTATAATAGCAGAATTGTCGCAGTCGCGACTTTATAATGGGAGTTCGCTATAAGTGAATTCGGGACGGAAAATTCGGACCTACCGGAATGACCCCCTTAGTAGCACTTACATATTATTACAATTCTTACAATCTGCTCTGTGTGGTAGAAAAGCAAGCTTTTTCTTGCCTGAAATAATTATTTTATGGAGCTAGTTGTAAAAATTACAGCAGAGATTCTACTAAGCATGCTCGGGCTGCTAGCACAGCCAAGGAATTCAGGAAATAACAGTTGGAAAAAAATCAAAGGGGAACTAAAGCTGGTTAGCACTAGGGGTGATTCTTAATGGAGATGGAGGAAATACCTACTGATAGGGGTTTAGGCTCCAGCACTACATCCTGCTCTCAATACTAATGGGGTTATTCTCTAAAGTGAGAATTCTACTGTTGAATTTGCAAATAGCGGATTCCCATAGCAAGTCTGCGACTGCGCCAATTCTCTCATTATAAAGTCACGACCGTTCCAATTTTTAAAGTTCCAGCTTTGACAACATTTCCTTTGTAAAGTCACAACTGCGACAATATTCTCATTATAAAGTTGAGACTGCGACAGTAGCAGTCTATTGCGATTGTCTTTAGCTGGCGAATCCATACCTTTACATGATAATTTGGACTTTACAGAATAAACCCCCTAAGTCTTCTGCTCTGCATGCCACTGCTCTAATCTTTACTTCCTGCTTTAGTTTCTTCCCTGCCCCCTTTAAGAATCATCCCAAGTCCTAACGAACTTTAGTTCTCCTTTAATATATAACGATATTAAAGTAAAGAAGTTTCTGTGTTGTAATAAATATTGAAATTGAAAACATTGCCAAAGTGGCATCTCCTACCTTTTAAATAGACTTGAGGATCGCAGTACAAAACTGTGGCTGTGATAATAGCCACAACCAACAGAAATAGAAGCAGCAGAGCAGTCACCAGTCCAACAATATTATGGGGCTCTGGGTGGGGGATGACAGCAAAAGCAAATGTAAGTGCAGTGACAGTGGTGGAGTCACTTTACAGTTATGTGCTTTATATGATTCCCAGTGAAAGGTTTAGAGTGATTTAAACAGAAAATAAAGGAAACTTTGCTCGCTACTTACTGTTTACTGTGAGCCACACATTGATCTCTTTAATGCCCAGAACATTCTCTGCTTTGCAGCTGTAGTATCCCATATCTTCTTCATTGGAACAGTTCAGTATAGTAAGGTAGGATATATAGCCTCTCTGTGAGAGTTGATATTTTTTCCCAGGCATAATCACTGATTCTGGGTTGCTTATGTTACGCAGCCAAGAAATGGTAGCAGGTGGATTGGCATCACTTACAGAGCAGGAAAGTGTGACATTCTCCCCAGTGAAGCAGGTACGCATTGGCTGAGACTCCACAACTGGGAGATCTGGAAGTGTATATAAACAATAATAAGTAATCTATATGTTCACCATATCCATTCCCCTTTACTAAGCACATTTCATAAACTAAATTACAGCATCCAGTGCCCATACAGTGCCCTCCACCTCCTCGATTCCCTCTTTCTCCCATACTTCCTGCAGCCAAATATCATCATGAAGGTTTGTGTTTTAATTCACTAGCATTACTCTGATCATCCTTTACTTATATAGTGATTACATACTATGCTTTCATCCATTCACATCAGTTCATTTTCCGGCACAGCTTAGAACTTTTCTTGACCCAATCACACAAATATGATAATATATGATAACAGCCCCGTTTGATGTCAGCATTTTTTATTCACTACAGTCCATTCATGAGAATAAATTTACCCTAGGCCATGAATCCAAAAAAGCTGTTGTAGAGATTCTCAACACAATACAAAGCAGACAGTACCTATCTGAAGCTGGCATGTTGTTACACTCCCTTCTTCGCGTAGCAGATGCTTTCCTTGGCAATGAAACTGCTGGCCAGCACTCAGCAGGGAGCGGTTTACAGACACCACCAAGGTGTCCGAACCATTACTCACTGCATTTCCACTTGATAAGTTTTTACCATCTTGTTCCCACCACAGTGACGGATGTGGGTACCCTCCTGGCCAGGTGCATGAGAGAAGTAGCTCAGACATTCCATTGGAATTACTGGCATTGCATGTCACAGGAGAACTTGGTAAATCTGTTTAAAGAGTAAAGCACACATTCATACACTTGCTGATTTCAGAATAATATTTACCCAGAACAAAACAATTGCCAAATGGATTGCCTTTTTAGATCCTTAAAATTAAATTTTATCCATCCCTTGTACATTCAAATGATATTTTATCTGTCCTCTTTGTAAAGAAGTTTTTCCTTATGTTTCCTCATTCCAGCATTCTATAGGTCCTTACCTTAAAGGAAAACTAAAGCATGACATTCTTAGGCTTGAACTATTCAACCTTATGCAAATAAATTGCTGAACATTCACAAATATAAAGTAGCCCTATCAGGCTAATGATCGATGCTCATGAAGTTGCCGCTTCCATGGCTCCATATTTTTCTGTACTAACGATATTATAAATGCTCATTGTGCCCTGGCTCTTATAGATGTGCACTGATTAGAGACTAAGGCAAATGGGCCTAACTAAAAGTTCTGGGTATTTCTAACAAATACATATAATGTTGAAACCAAATATTTTAAGAGAAAAGAAATATTGTATTATTGAATCAAACAGAAGAACCTTCACCTGCATTTAGTTTTACTCTGTTTATGACCTGTAGCATGGATATTTTGAAGGTGTTTGGTGTTATAGGGGTAGAGTTGCTGAAATATCCATTTTTAGCTGCCGGGTAATCTGTACAGCTTCTTACCACATTGCTAAAGCAATATACAGCATGATCTGGGGATGGTCATGAGATGTATGATCTAGTCAAGCTACTTTACAGGTGTTAATCGAAATTACAGTAAATTTCATTCCGCTTCACAATTGGGTCCCACTTGTTGTTGATTCTTCACAAAAAATTACAATTTTAGATCTTATGTTTGAATTCTGAAATGGAGCATAAGGTTTAAAAGTTCAAGGGGGTCGAATACTTTCGCAAGGCACTGTACATGGAATCCTGCATCAAAAGTTCAGCAATTACATCTAAATTAGATTTCCATCTTATTCCCTTCCAGATAAAAACCTATAAAATAAGCTAACAATATCATCCCTTTAACCAGATAGACTTGAGTGCTGCATTGTAGCCAGTAGCCAGGTATCTAATACTCCTTTGTCCTGAAGGATGTATTTTAAAATTTTACCTTGTTAAAGGAATGCTCTAGCATGTATTTTTGTGTGGTTGATGGAGCTCTTTGCTGTAAATAGCCAGGTCTTATGTAGAAAACAAAATTACTTATGAACCACACAGTGTGTATATGATATATTTTTACTTCACTGAAAAAGGCATGATATGGTAACCCCATCCCTTTAAAACTAACATCTATAAAGTAATCCTGATGCAGGGATGATAGCACATTATAATATCCCAAGAAAAGGGCCCCTTTAAACTGCAACCCATACAGGGTTAAATAGGAGCAAAACGTATCAAAACATTATTGAAGACAACATGGCTAAAAACAATTCACCAAGTATTATGTGGGACATGGATCATGTATTAACTACTGATGGAAACCATGCTTTTTACATGATACTAATGGGCGCCATCATGCATGTATTTGGGTATTAGTTAACCTAGTGATTCTCAAGCTTTTTTCTGACCTGGGCCTCATTGAATATTATACAGCTGTGGTTATACCTATTTACATTGCCATCACATAATAAAACACATTTAGCAGACACACAGCTCACACATATTAATGTAACAAGAGCACATTTGAAAAGCCTCTTTTTCCATTTAATAGTTTTATAACCCTTGTTTTTGTACATAAAACATCTACATATGAATCACTAATTGATTTTATGAGGAAAAGCCTACAACTACTTCACTCTTCAAATTATTAAGTTACTTACGGTAAACCAAAAGCTCAAGAGTTGACGAAGCCTTTTGATGACTTTGAGGGTCCTCTACTAAGCAGGAATAGTTTCCCTGATAATCAGAAGCCATATTACTTATGGAGAAATTGAGGAAGTTGCCTTGTATGCTGTGAAACACCTCTGAGGTATTTTCAGTTTTCAGTACAAACTCCATCTTTGGTTCTTGGGGGAAGCTACTGGAGCATGTGAAAGAGAGATCAGAACCCTTGTGAGTATAACGGGTACCATTTTGCAGAATATCAGTTGGATAAATGTTAGCAGAAACATTATATGGGCCACCTGTAATTTAGAAAAGGCAAAAAATGTATGTCAGATGAGTTAAAACAACAAGAAAAGCCATTAATAGAAATCATGCACATTGATCACGTTGACTATTAAAAGGAAAATTTGAAGCAATTAGGAACAATAAGATTGCTCCATTTTTAATATTTGAAAACATTCCACTGAAATGAATGACTGCATCTCTGAAATAGGACCAAGCACAACAGCATGCGTTTTCCTATGATACATATATCTGAGTGCAATGTAAAAATAAATAAACCGCCACCTGTCTATTCTACAGAGCATTTTCAAACCATCCTAAATAACAACAATGTACATATGTAAATATTCCTAAGTGAGAAAAATATACCGGTATATATTTGAAGTATGCAGTTTAAGGAAATTGCAAACAGCAATAATAATTATTTTCTTAAAGGGCAACTATAGTCAGATTACATCTTTACATATGCAGTACTATACCATAGTAAAAAGCATTTC
>JAKJJM010115991.1:0-13663 GCA_021901965.1 Pipa carvalhoi
AAATATGTAAATAACTTATACTTCAAAAAGCATTTATTTAGCTTTTAGTTAACAGTGCCAAAAAGACAGGCAAATAACTGTTGCTCACTAAACTGTTCCTTTAAAGAGGAAATTTAGGCAAAGTGCATCTTATGGTTTGAAAAGTACAGCACCTCATGCATATGGTTGTTTGCTTGGGCTTAAAAGGTGCACCAGCCCAACAACAGTGAAGACTGACACATGCATCTGGAGATAGACATCTTTATAATCTTAGTAAACGAACTTCCATGGAAAAGTCTACATGCACATGCTCTGTACTTGAACAAAATAGGCTGACTACAACATCAGATTATAACTATCATAGAAATCTAACTCTGAGCTCAGATTACTAAATTACCATGCAGTGTAGAGCACTATTTGCTTATGGTTTATCCTGGATTGTGAATAAGAATGCTCTTTCGGCAGTTTTCAGATTTTGTATTTAAGAGAAAACTATACCCCCATCCCCACAATGCAGGGCTAGTTACTAATGTGCTCTCATTCTTTAAAGGAGAATGTTTGTTTGTATGCTTATGAACATGCTAAATTTCTTTATATTGATTTCCAATTTCCAGCTAAACTAATTACCATTCAGCTAACAATGAATGTTTACACAATTATAACCATTTAATGACCAAAATCTCAATATTGAAAGCTTAAAAATAAATTAGTTTAGCTATGCACTTGCAGGGCTACAGAGAATCCATTGCGGTCTGCAATATGTTATCTAAGCCATTTAATTCAGCCCTGTAGTGGCACAGATGTCTAATGCTTTTCTGTTAAAATAAATCTGAATGTACTCTCTACCTTTTGTTATATACAGGGTGCAATAATTCCAGAAGGATACAAAACAACCCCACAGTTTTGAAACCATTGTTTAAAGGTGTTAATCTTAAAGAATTGTAAATAAGGCTTACAACAAGCAAACAGTCAACCATATGAAGCAAACTGTTTTGGCCAATCCACTATTGAGCAACTCTGTATTCATGTGATTGCCCTGTAGATACCACATGAAATACCAAGAAAACGCAAACTTTTCTTATGGTTTTAATAATGTGACCTGTAACAATGAACAAGAGTGCACCTCCCTCTTCATCAACTGCAGTGATTCTAGGGATGCAGCTGGTATTTACATAGGATGATTTGGAAAGGCTGTACAAATTAGATATGCTGCAATATTGTGTCAACAGTGCAACAACCATTCTTCAAACCACCAAAACAGCTTCTTTCCATGGTGCTTCAAGTAATTGCAATGATGCCCTATACTACGGAGAAAAATTTACTTACCAGTGCTTGGCATGTGTTTGGCACGAGTCTGCGTTAGAAGGTCCACTGGTTGGGTCAGACCAGAAATTCCATCTGCAGAGACAAAAAAACCCCCAAACACCATGAGATCTATTACTAAAACAACAAATCTGAGCTTACAGAAGAAGGGAGAAAACAGGTAAACAAGAACTAAAGGACCAGGGCAGTTAAGTATATAAATACAATTCCAGATAAATACATGCAAGATTACTATATACAGCAGATTTTTGTGAACCCTTCCCCACCCAAATGTAACTTTTAATAAGTCAATGGAGGCATAGGGGTAACCACTCCATATCAGATGTAATTAAGCATTGGGTTTGAAAGGATGGAAACAAACCTATACTTGCCACAAGGCAGCATGAGAGTAGCCAGTAGTGTAAACAAACTCGCATGAAGATTATTTATAAACGCTTAGTGATGCCTTTGAATTCAGTCTGTAGTGTTCATGCAGCCGCTACTAAACACCTGGCTTTCAAGGATGGGAATAAAATCGAAAGCTTTCTCGCTTTAGACTGAAGAACATGGCTCCATAATAAAGAAATCATCCCCAAAATGACTGGATGAAAAGGAAAAAAAAATAAAAAGAGAAATGGCTATTCATTCTGGGGCAGTTTGATGACAATATGGTGCAGCTGCTGACAGGAATATAAACCCAGGAGGCGGAGGCTATAAATAGCTCAGAGAGAGATACAGAACAGGGAGCTGACAGATTAAAATGCAGAAACACGCAGTGTGAAAGGAGCCTGCAGTTCTCATGACTTCACAAGCAGCATTAGAATAAAAAGAATCATGTGTTAAAAAATTAAAGATCTGCAAAGCAAAGATGTGGAAATGAAAAACTCAGAAAATCACCAATTTCCATAGCTTGTATTTTCAGCACAAAGCAGAAGCAAACTATTTTCTGAATTGCACAAGGGGTTGAAGGAGGTCAGGAGGTCCCCTTTTGAGTCCTGCCTAGCACCCTGCTTCACGCCACAAAAGCAGCCACGTGAAATATCTTTACCATGAAGACATTTAAATTGTACCTGAGATAATATACCTTATAGTCCGATATATACAGGATACACAGCTATCACAGCTTTCACTTCTTTTAGGAGACCAACTAGCAGAAGTAAAATCTGTAGGAATATTTTTCCATGGAAATTTTAGTCTTAGAAATTGGGTGAATTTACTGATTCTCACAATCCGATTAATTACAAATGTATTCAATGAGACTGAGTTACATACTACCTAATCGTGGTGGAAAGATGGACAGAAATGCAATGAATTTTTCAGGTATGACTCAAGAGTTACATAGTTTAAAATAGTCTATAAAAAATGAATGCAAACCTTAAAGTGAAGGATGGAGCATGGTGCTAGATGCTTGGAATCATCACAGCATACACGATAGAAATGAAAAAGAAGAAAAGGCTGCACATACTAAATGTTGTGGTGCAACAGTGGTCAAGTTTACTGAACAACATTTTGGGGGGGCAACTGCCTCCCTTCCTCAGGGAAACACACTGATAACATGATGAAGGACAGTTTTCAGGCTCATGTTTGACTCCTTCTTGAATATAGGTACCTCGTTTGCTACATGCCAGTCCTGTGGAAAAGTCCCTGTGATTATAGAGTTACCAAAAATTTAAAATAATGATCTGTCTATGACAGTACTTAATTCCATTAAGCCCTTAGGTGCATTCCATCTGGACCCGGTGATCTGTCTTTTGCAATCATTTCAGATTACTCTGTACTTTGCCTGTCTAGCCCAGGACAATGTTAAAGGGAGTATTCATTTTATCTTTCTGCATATAACTTGACATTTAATTCAGATCTGTTTTCCCTCCACAATTACAGTCCCATTATTTTTAAAAGGATCAACACTTTGTCTTAACTTTTTACTATTTATATAAGTAAATTGCCCAAGTCAATGATGGTAAAGACATTAACTTCTGGAAGTTAAATGTTTTAGTAGCCCCTTGAAAAAAAAAAAAATCATTTTAAAAGTCAAATTTGAAATGTATATTATGGTTGCCATTTCCTAGGTACTTCCCCCACAGACACACCTGCATCTTTGTTATTCTGTCAGGTGAGGTCTGGCAGCGCTCCATCCCCGGTCTTTCCTCCTTGTTTATTATTCCTCCATTAATTATTATTGGGCGACCCCATTCCAACTCTATATTTCCGATGGTCTTAGGAGACCCCTGGCAAATCATCATTCGACCCCTGTTGGGGTCGCGATCCAAAGGTTGAGAACCACTGCTTTAAAGGGGTGAGAAAGCATGCTCTGACTTTTGAACAGTACCCTAAATACTTTGTTTATACATTACTATTATGGAAAGAGTGATCATGCTTTTTAAAAATTGGAGCACTTTAAAACCTAATTAATATAACTCCACTGTCTTTGGACAGCACTATACAATTAAAAGATGCAAATTACTCTTACACACTATACATGGATTATTCTCAGATTCAGTGTCTTGGAAAAATCCTCAGCCTTCTTAAAGCCAATAGATTTGTCTGGTTTGCAAATAGCATTTAACCAAATTGTTAAGGTTGGTACTTCTATAGCGTGCTTTTAAAGGAACAGTGACCAACTCTTTTCAGGTCTGGGGATCAAGTCCCTGACTCGAGGTTCCAAATTGATCAGCTAAAGAGGAAGCTGGTCAGAGAGGAGGGCTTTGTAAGCAAGTGGCTATAAATTCAAAAATATTTAACAAAAATTATGTATTTAACAGTGGCAGGACTGAACATTTCAATATGTATTTTAAATTCAAAATTCAATGTTTATCAGCAATTATTTTAAATAAAAGTAAGAAACATTTTGTAAGCTAACTACAACTGATTACAGTAACTAACAAGAACAAAAAAATTCCCCTTTCTAGTGACAAACCGCTAGGTTCAGAAATGAAAAAACTCAGATTATCTTTAGAAAAATCAGCCTGAAATTGCCATATCACATAAGTGGTACATGCAATCTGCAGAAGTACTGCTTCCCTGACAATAACCCTCCCCCTTGTGGCCGAGTGCTTATTAGAATGAACTATCAGGAACATGATTTGGCTTCTCTATGGTATAAACTGCACATGTGCTAATTATTATGTCCAAGGCAGGGGTCGGAAATCTTTGCACAGGAGGGAAGCCATTTCTCTGCCGTCTCCTCCACTGGAGAAAATTTTTTGTGGAGCTGCAAAAAGGGAGGCGCGCACACTCTCGATCACATGAATCGCTGATGTCTTATCAGAAGAAGCGTTGGAGATCATGGGCGGGGGTAGAGAGATGTGCTCACAGCCACAAGAAGGTAGCTGAAGAGCCGCAGTTTGACGACTCCTGGTCTAGGGCGTAACACTGCAACCCCCATCTGTGAAGTCAGAGAAAGGTGCTCATGGGGACGGATGGACATGCACTGAAATTACTATGAGACTTCTGGATGTTATTACATTACATGTATTAATTTGTGCACTGTCTTCAAAGCAATTAGACAAAAGCCCCACTTGTCCAACATTCTGTATGAAATTTTGTCACATTATGGGGATGTTGTGGATTAGTCCACTGTAAGGTACTGCAGCCCGACAGACGCCCAATCTCCAAATCAATCCTGCAGGGTGCGTAAGTAGTTGTGGAAGGTGCATGGAGAAAAACCCACCATGTTGTTAATAGTCTTTCAATACAATAAACAAGCTGGGCAGAGTTCTGAGTAAATTCCATGAAAAGAACAGTAACACCAAAAAATAAAAATGCCTCAAATACATTTATAGTTACTGTACAATCAGTCTTTCCAAAAATTCTATATTGCATTAGAAAGTAAGACATTTAGTTAATTTTTAGGGCACACTTTCTGAAATAAAGGGAGTGAATTAAACTTCAAAGGTAACATTTTTACAACTGCTGTATTAGTCTAACTGCCATGCCATTCCAAACAGGTATTTTTTAAATAGAGCACAATTATTACAGAGATAGCAGAGCACACACACACACACACACAACATACAGAACACATTCTCACACATGCATTACATTATCTGTATGCAAAATGTATAGTGTATGTATAGTATTCACACCTTTTTACTTTTCCACATTTTGCTACGTTACCACCTTATTCTACAATGGACATTAAGCATTTTTACTCAATCTACATACAACACCCCACAATCAAAGTGAAATCAGGTTTGAATACATTTGTCAAAATTAATTAAAAAATAATAAGAGAAATCAGTAAATCATGTGTAATACAACTACCGGTACATATAATGTATTTTATTGGGAAAAACATTCAGATTTAATGAAAAAGAAACACTTCCTTTGAATACTGTAGCTGAATAACAGAACAGGCTATTTGTGCTACATTATAGGGCAGTGGTTCTCAACCTTTTCATTGCCGTGACCCTTTATCCACGACAATATTTTCATAGTAAAGTCGCAACTGTGACAATATTCCCATAATCATTATAGAAATATTGTCACAATCGAGATTTTACTATGGAAATATTGTTGCTGTCGCAGATAAAGGGTATGGGAAATCCGCGACAGTCGAAGGGGTCTTAGGCGACCCCTGGGAAATAGTCATGCAACCTCCAGGTTGAGAACCGCTGTTATAGGGGATTCAGAAGCCTGCAAAGGATAATATACATTTAGATATATCTTCAAAAATTCCTGCATATTCCCCATCTATTTGTATGCCCTTTTCTACAGAGGCATGCATTTAAAGTGAAGGAATATGAGCAGAAATGGGAGACGTGTGAAAATTGCGAAGGTACCAAAAGTAAGCATTATTACTAAAACAAATATATGGAAAATATGCAGGAATTCTTGAAGAATGCCAAACATACATTTCATTTGCAGGACTGATATACCCTTTAAAATTGTAGGGGGAACTTATTTAACCTGAGCCTAACTATTAATCCACTTCGAACCCCTAGAGTTTGAACAAAAACAAGCTGTCCTCTATGAAAACAAAATTGTGTTAATGTGGAAAGACCATCTTTCTATAACATCATTCTAAAATATTACTTTAAATCCCTAAGCTATACCTTCCCACTGGGCAAAATAAGGAATTTTATATTCTTTTATTTGTTTTTACATGTTGTTTTCTGTTAAAAGAGAACCTAACAGCATATATTCAATACAGAAAAAACCCAAAACAATCTTATATCTGCTAAGAATTAGCTTCACTGTAAACTGCAGATTCTAATTATAACTTTTAATATTTACCTTAACAGTTAGATGCTGCCATTAGAAGTGTGAAAACAAGATGCATTGAGAGCAAACACACATCCCTTCCACCATGTGATACACACAACAAACTGGACATGTAGGATTAGGTTCCACTGCTCTAGAAGCAATCCAACAAACAGTTTTCCCGCTTTCTCACTTTAGACCTCACCTTTCATGCTTCCCTACTGCTTCAGCAGTAGTTCGCAGTCTTGTGTATTACCCCAAGCTTTATCACATTTTCCATAACCTCTACTAGTCTTTTATGACTTACAATTTCTTTGGTCTCCTCCTTTGGCATACTTTACCAACTTAGCCATAATACTTAGGGTGCATTTTGCACTGTTATATGGAACGTCAAGACAAAATCAGTTTAGCATATTAAGGTGTTTATGTAGTTGTGCCCGCAGAGACTACACAAAATTCCTTTTTGCCAAGTCGTCTACTAGTGACTGCTTCTTGCTTCACATATTTGAATCCTACCTAAGGAGTGTCTGCTTATTCATTTTCTTCTCAGTCACCACCTATTCATTCACAAATGAATTCATCCCATACCATACATCTGCTTATAGCTAGTCAAAGATTAGCAAGATTTGCAAATATTTTTATGTAGAACGGACATAAACATTACTTCTTTACGAAGGCCAAGACTGCAACATGGAAACAGATACCTGGATCAAATATAAAATTGAACTCATTGTGAAGCCTTCTGTTATAATAGAATGAGACACAGCTGGAGTAAGTTAGTATATTACAAGTAACTGGAAACATGAAATGTTAGTGCATGATAAAAATAAGTTAGGCGAGTCAAGTGTGATCATATTTGTGTATCCCTGCACAGGTGTATTATAATAATTTGTACAGCAGATGACTATGGTAGGTGTCAAGGGAATAATGTTTCTGCGTCATCCTTCTCCCCTGACACAATGCTGATTCAAGAAAATTGGAGGTTCAGCAACAAAGATACTTCTGAATGCATGCATGCAACACACCTTCCCTCTAATAAAACTTCTTCATGCTAGAGTTGCGGTTCAACACCCATTCATATTAAGACTGCAGTAAAAAAAAATATTTGCGAAACAAATCACAAATACAAATGGACCTTAAAGAACATAATGGAAGACAGGTCTGACAACAGAGCATTATTTGGGGATATTTTTGTTAAATAACTTCATGTATTTGTATGGCTGGTTGTATGTATTTACGATGAATGTGTTTCGTCATTCTAAATCCAGCTTCTTTCTTGTAAAGGGCAACCCAACATGTTCCAACCAGACATTAGGGAGCAAATACTATTAAAATTATGATTTAATGTAGATATAGATATTAAAAAATAAATGTATGGGCATGGATTCCCCTGTGTGTAGGGGGGTATATTTAGCATTCTGCTCCTTATAGTAGCAAGCAGGAGAAGTAAGGTTAAGTTAAAAACCACATATTTGTCACAATAATGAAGTGAACTGTTCAAAATTTTCATGTAGTACTTTGAGTGTCTGTGGGTATCAATAATTTGCTGTAAATAAGTGTATGGTAGCAAAGTGATGTAATCTTCACAGAAATCTGTTAAATGATTTATTAATGCCATCATTAATCTGATAATGGCAGTTATAGTATAACTTAAGGGGTGTTCTAGTATGTCAAAGGTGTACAGAAATGAGTTTCTAATCACCACACTGTATTTACATTTTACCAGCTTAATGTATTGAATGCATATGCTATGTCTTAAGAAAGTACAACATAGGGGGTATTTGTGGAGTTAGGGTACTGCATTCAATTCAAAATAATACATAAATCATCTCCTGCTTAACAGTTATGTCTGAAAGCTACTTGATTTTTTTTTGTGGATAAGCTGGAGTGTATCTGGTTCAGCCTATGAGCCAAAAAAGCTTTCAGAATTTTAAGAAAGGAGTGCGGGGTGAAGGGTATGCCTGCCTCTTTAACATTACAGATTACTGTTATATATAAGACGTGTTTATTTCTGGTGCCTCAATTGCCTCTCACAATACAGGTGTATAGATCTTGCAATTGTGGGATTAGTATCTGTTTGAATTTGCATAATAGGTAGCAGTAAGGTATTTTTATGTTGTTTCATAGGTAAATACATTTCTTAGGTTCTAATTTTATTGTTTATGCATTTGCAGAAAAATGTAAAGCTCAGTGGCAGGTGTTACTGTAGATGCTTGACATAAATTACTATAGAATTGGTGGTTTGTTAGCAGATTTATATATGAATCATGTCCAGCAAATTGCCTAGTTGCAAGGTATATACCTGGCATTTAATATTAAGTATTTGCTGTGTCCTGTTATTGCAAAGATGGGCTTTGGTTATATCTTTCAAGAGATGTAATGTATGTACAAGCAGGTCAACAGTTTATTTTCTTTTTCTTATTAATCTGAGAGATTTTCATCCAATATATTAATACACTTAACATCAATTATGAAATATTAATTTAGACCACGTGAACACAATCTAGATCTACATCTTTTTGCCATGTATAGGGGAATTATTGCATAATATTGTTAAGGAAATATACTGTGTATAGGTCAAGTGTGGTTTAATGGTATATTCAGTTAGTATGTCATTAGTAAGGTGATAGGATATCAGGCATCTTAGGACTGCATACTAAACACTGTAAGGACATGAGTGTAACAGAATTTAAAAAAACATTGCAAACAGTAAACAAAAACATCAAGGGTTGGATTTAAAACTCATACAGTGCCATTTTTTAGTATCACCAGAATACGGGGACAGCATTACTTCCCAGAACTTTTTCCATCTGTTAATACAATCAAAAGTGGTCTGATAGTTATTTAAGAAATAAACAGCAGACAAAATAATTTAAAAATGAAGCACAAGATCTGAACCGTGAAGTGCATTCCGAGTAAGGTTCTGGGATATCAGGTGAGGACTCTTTAAAAGATTTGTCGTGGGGAAGGCAGACTAGTCCGTTCAATTATTCGTCTAGGTGATCTAGGTCTTAATGTGTGAAATATTAATTCCTTTTGGAGGAGGAGTATAGCTTTATCCAGTGATTTGAATGTAAAAGGCTGGTTCTGGATGATACAATGGAGGGCAAATGGTAATCCCCATATACAGTGAAAATGTGCAGGCTATGAAATAAAAATTTCCTCTCTTATTGCACTCTGATTTTGCAAAGTGGCAGGAGTCAGGTCTGCATAGATCTGAGCAGACATTGATTGTGTGTGAGCACAAGAGTAGTCCCTGTGCGCTGAATTCAAGATAATATCATATACAGTTTCATAGCTTAGCTTGAGAAATACATCCAGGGGGAATTAATCATTCCATGGACATATTCTGTGTTTTAACGTGTAGGAGATCCTGATCGTCATGTTGAATTATGGCCATTATTTTGTCTGCAAGATATCTACAATATATGTAAAAACCAAAGAAAACTAACCAACACTCGTTTCAAAGGCAAAAATCATACCCCCCCCCTTTCCTGTTTCTATGCCTGTTTGAAATATTGTCCTCTGCTAAAAGTCATTCTAGCTCTGCTGACTGACAAATACTATGCACTCTGTTATTATAAGCCAGTAAAATGAGTTTCTCTATTATACATATCAAACATATATAGGGTAATTCATAAACAGTGGCAATCTTTTCTGTTGTCTTTTAATCTATAGCAACCAATCAGCTGTTAGCATTCACTGGTATGGGGTGGGGGAATAGAAGTAAAGTCACTCTCTGATTGGTTGCTATGGGTTACTAGTAGTAACAATTACCTAGTTATCTTCCCTGTCTTTTTCTGGATTAATTTATAACTATAATGCATCAGCTGACTTACCAATTGAAACATTTATTACATGTACTTCATACTTTATGCAAAGATTAGATGCCATGGGTTAGTTAGAAGATCCTCTATGCCACAGTAGGGTTAAAACTGGTTCAAAAAAGGTGCGGAGTCTAAGGAGCTCCCTTAACCTCAGCAAGAGGGTACAGCCTTTGCGGCAAGGAGACTCTTCAGTTGCGGCCCTTGGGTTCACCCCCCACTGTTGGCAGCTGGCAAAATATTCACAGAATTATGGGTCAATCACAAAGAGTCAGGAACACAGTCCCTTTAGGAGTCACTCAGCGGGATTGCTGATAGAGAGGCAGCAGGGGACCAGTAAAAGTAGACAGAAGAACTGAAAGCAATCTGAACAAAGCTCCACACAGCATGCCAACAAACATGACCAATTGGATTTTTAAATCTTCCACTGCACAGCAATGCACTGGGAGTGTTCCTGACATCCACCTTTGCCTAGGAATGGGGTGCTGGCACAATATTAAAATTTTAACAAATATTTTAGATCTAAATTTAGTAAAGTCGAAAACTATTTTTTTATTTTTTTTTTTTTACCTTTTTTGTCTTCGACTTTAGTAAATTTCGATCAAAATGTTTCGACTGGTAAAAATCGATCGAAAATATCTTGGCACTGGTTGTGTCACTGTAAAATCAGTATTTAAATTACATGCACTTGTACAGAGAATGCACACTGTAATCACAAGGAGGCCAGGATTGTGCGATTTTTTATTTTTTTTTTGTTTTGCTTGGTCCAATCAGTTGCACTTCCAGTAAAATTATATAGCCCTTGCTGTGCAACCACAATATTTGTATAATATATAAAATGTTCTTCTAAAAAAAAAAAATCAGTTGAGGAATAAAACATTTGGCCCTAACCAATTTCTTAATTTTTTTTCTTTTACTAACTTATTGATAGTGCCCTCACAACGTGCTCTGGCAATTTTAACAGGAGTATTTGATTTTTGGAACATTTTATACTTCCATTAGAATATATTTTTAAAAGTAGGAAAAAAAAAACTGTCAAATTGGAATGATCCAAGTTATCCTGCGGGTGAGAGAGACTTCTCTGTATAATAAAAACACACTGCAGATGGGGGAAGAGAGAGAGGAAGCAGTGACCCATATCTCCAACCAGACTCAGAGCTTGAATAAGCCAGGCAGACAAGAAGACAGGAAGGTTATGCTTTGCTGTGAAAACCACACACATTTCCTACCAGGACCACCAGAAAATTCCACAAAAGATGTGTTTGAAATGTGCACAGTGAACCACTTAATGGGGGCCCAGCATTCCAAGCCAGTCAAAGCCTCTCTCATATGTGGGCATGAGTGACGTGAGTAAAGATAACCTCAAAATTCACAGCGCTCACTGCAACACTAAAACAAAGAACAGTCACTCATATGAAAGCTACAAGCAGACCAGATGTCAACATTTAGGGTAATACCATACAAGTGTTAAGCCAAACGGTGATGACTACTGACATAAAAATGCAGATCTTAGTTTATTTAAAGGAATAAAGCAGCTAAATAAACAATCAATAGTTTAAAGATGCATACTTAACTTAAAAGGGCCTTGCTAGTGATTCTTTAAAATGATCATTTTTTATGCATACAAATTACATCCAAATCCTTATGATGAACAAAAAGTTTATTAAACTAAATAAAATGAACAGCGTGGAGTTTGTGCATTGTCCACTGCCAGAATCAAAAGGCCAGAGGGAGTGGCCTGCACTATGATTCCAGACATACACACAGTATGTTCTCTGCCCAGTCAGGGCTTGGAACTCACATGCTAAACGTAGATGTAGTAAATGGATTTAAATAGCTCAAAACATACGCTGTGCATACATTCCTCAATAGAGATTCTATAGCCCTCCGCCAGACAAATGAATGTAAACCAGAAAAGCCACAGATAATTATGTACAATAAAAACCACCACAGTTCCTTGGGGAAAGGGTGTTTACAAACTGTTTAATAAACTACAGCGAACACCTGTCTATAACAATATGTAATATGGTAACCTATTTGTATATATGAGATAGGATAGAGTGGTCTTGTTAGTCCACAGATGCAAAAAAGATGAGTATTGCGATAATTGGTGATACCTTTTTTATTGGACTAACGGTCAATTTAGATAATCAAGCTTTCAAGAGTTCTGTACTCCCTTTATCAAGTCAAAAGCTGATATTTTGATAATTTTTATTGGTACTGTATTTGGCCTATTCCTTTAATTAATTACTTTAGTAGCCTACCTTTGAACTCGCTCAAGCTCAACTGCATCATTCTTGTGCACTGGTGACCAAAACTGCACAAAGTATTACTTGTGTGGTCTGACGAGTGCTTTGTAAAGCAGTATAATTATGTTCTCGTCATGCGCATCTATGCTCCTATTAATGCACCCCATGATCCTATTTGCTTTGGCAGCTGCTGCTTGGCACTGGTTGCTACAGTTAAGTTAACTGTCAACTAAAATTCCCAAATCCTTTTCCATGTCCGTTTTGCCTAGTGTTTTCCCATTTAGAAAATAATCTAGACATGCATTTTCCCTTCCCATATGCATAACTTTACATCAGTGTTAAACCCCATTTGCCATTTTTCTGCTGAAGCCTGCAATTTATCTAGATCCATCTGTAATAAAATACGATTCACTTTTGTATTTACTACTTTGCACAGTTTAGTATAAAGTGTTTTTTATTTGTGACAAAATGTTGTTAAATAAAACTTCTACATGAAGAAACTGAGTTTTGGGTCACAATTTTCTCTGTATTTTGCTGCCACCTTAAGAGAACAATAGAAAATTGCTCATGTGTTTTTTGTTTTTTTTTTGTTTTTTTTTTTATTACATTTACATTTAAAATTGTGGTGAGCTTTCTGGAGGCTAGAAATCCCATTTAGGCAATAATCATGTTAGAGCCAAAGAGTACATATACCTGTCTCAGAGCCTTAACAGTCACATGTCATGCAATACACATTTCAAGTTTTATTTCCTTCAAAATAGAACTGGAAACTTGCCCAACTGGTGTTTGAAAAGCCTCCAATATTTTATTTTGTTTTTTGTTGCCAGAATGTTTCTTCACAACAGGGATTTTTATCCAGACTAATTGCATCATGCACAGGAATGGACTGCTCCACTTTTACCAGAGGTAAATGCCAGGGTGGACATGGATTAAAAGGTGTGATGCCTTTAAGAAGGTGTCAGATGAGGCTGTGAACAAGAAAGCAGCAGTTAAAGACTGATGAGATTATATAACTGAGCCTGTAGAAGATTTCTTTAAGGCCCTGCCTACGGCAGCAGAAAAAAAAAAAAGGGATACTAAAAATCCGATCCTGGAAAAAAAAAAAAA
>JAKJJM010116022.1:0-10375 GCA_021901965.1 Pipa carvalhoi
ATTTATCATTTTGGTGACAGTTATTTTTCATCAAAGTCTCTAATCCATCACTTCTTTTATTATATATATACGTATTTTAAATACTACACTTAGAGGAAATCCTCTTCTTTTCCTCCTTTTCAAGTTCCAAAAAAGTTTTTTCCCATCTGTTTGGGTTTTTGACGACCCTCCGCCTGAAGAGGCAGCATTTGGACTTTTCAATAACAGTGATTTCCATTTTTATACTTAATTGAATATTTAAATATTTTATCATTGGTTTTATTCGGCGCTGTTACTCTTGTGATCATGCATGAAGGAATACCTTTTTCATAAACTTGGGTAAGTGCAATAACATAAAACCATAAAGTTTAAATCAAGAAGAAAATTTTTGAAAACACCTGGCTATATATAGGCTATAGAAAGATCAGTTGATTATTACCTTTTATATTTTAAACTAGAATTCTATCCAAAGAGAGATGTTGTCATTAGTTGTTTTAATCACACCTCTATCTACACAAATCCACTAATCATATACATACCACATTCCTGAAGTAGGCACTCCAATGCTTCATCTACCTAGGCCCCTATATAGGATTATTTCCTGACAGAACCTATAACCAGTAAAGCCAATACCACTCAGAAAGGATGCGACTGTTAAAATAGATCATTTTCATCTCTGCATTTAAACAGGAGCACATGATTAGAAGCATATGTATTCTGCTTGTAAGAATGGAACCAGGACTCCCTTTTATGGCATAAAAAATGTAAAGCATCTGTCACCTCAAAACTCCAATACTAATTGAGGTTCTACTAATGAAATAAACGATTTTGTAAATATATATGTATTAAAAAAAATTTACCTTCATGCAGCATTTCTCTCTGTCTTCTTCCCTGTCAGCCCAACCTTTCTTTCCCGAGTCATGTGGGGTGGGGCTAAATGATGAATGACATTCTAGCTCCTCCAATCAGATCTCCTGAATCAAAATCTAGCAGGAATCTGATTGGAGGAGCTATAATATGAATGTCGTTGTACGACAATGGAGGAGCTGTCGCACTCAACCTAGCTCAATCTGGAGAAGCACTGACAGGAGGCAGCTCGCTGGTACACTGGAGGAAGGTCAGAAGGGAAGCAGGCAGGGGAGGAGTGGTGAATTTTATTAAATATTTTAGCACACCATTTGGTTCAGAATATTTTTTTCTTATTTTCCTACTTAAAATATTTGGTGCGTCTTATGGTTAACGTGTGTCTTATGGAGTGAAAAATACGGTATGTAATACTTTTTACAAATGCCTTTGATGGTGATGACTGCTTCAAGATGCCTCCTGTATGGAGAAACTAGTCACATGCATTGCTCAGATGTGATATTGGCCCATTCTTCCACAGAAACTTTCTTCAAATCCTGAAGGTTCCATGGGCTCCTTCTATGAACTTTGAGATTTAGTTCCTTCCATAGATTTTCTATTGGATTCAGGTCAAGTGATTGACTGGGCAAATGTAGCAGCTTTATTTTCTTCTTTCTCTGAAACCAATTGAGAGTTTCCTTGGTTGTGTGTTTGAAATCATTGTCTTGCTGAATGTCCACCTTGTTTCGTCTTCATTATCCTGGTATATGGCAGCAGATTCTTATCAAGAATGTCTTGGTACATTTGTCCATTCATTCTTCCTCCAATCATGTGAAGTTTGCCAGTGCTGTATGCTGAAAAACAGCCCCACACCATGATGTTCCCACCTCCAAACTTCACCGTTAGTATGGTGTTTTGGGGGTAAAACGCAGTGCCTTTTGGCTTCCAAACATGATGTGTATTATGGCATCCAAAGAGTTCAATTTTGCTCTTATCTGACTATATTTTCCCACTATTTCACAGGCTTGTCTAAATGTTGTTGAGCAAACTTTAAATGTGTTTGAACATGTTTTTTGTTCAGCAAAGGAGTCTTGCATAGTGACCATGCATACAGACCATGGAGGTTGAGTGCATTACTTATTGTTTTCTTTGAAACAATTGTACCTGTTGATTCCAAGTGTTTCTGAAGCTTTCCACAGGTGGTCCTTGACTCTTGGACAACTCTCCTGTAATTTTTTTTCACTCCTCTGTCTGAAGTCTTGTGAGGAGTACTTGGTTGTGGCCAGTTTATGGTGAAATTATGTTCTTTCCACTTCAAAGCAAACTTTCAGAGTATGCACCTAAAAGCTGATTGGATTTTTAGAAGTCTCAACCTTTTTAATCTAGTTGCTGACATGGCCTTTCTATTGGTCTACTGCATAGAAAATACAGTAGGTAGAAGAAAAATGGTTTCTTTAAAAAAGTAACTAAAAAATGAGCAAAACTATAATAATAAAATGTAACAGTGACAAATAGAATGGGGGCTCACTTTTCGTATCTTTACTGTTTATAAGTAGTGTTCACAGCACACTGGAAGGAAACTAAGCGCTCATTAGGACCAGGGGTGTTCTTATGGAGGGGTAGGTAGTTTTGTTATCCTCCAGCACAGACTCCTGCTCTTTTAATAACTTGCTGATTTCTTCTGCTCTTCATAGCACTGTGATCCTCTTCGGTTCCAGTTCCTATGTGATTTTGGGGAATTGAGAAAACACAGTAGCAGAATTCTGATGTAAAACTGGTACTGCGCTTCTTCAATTTGCTGAAATTACACAGGAACATGAAGTGAAGAGTATTGCAGAAGAGCAGTACTCCTTTAATAGTATGATATTGTCTATACATTTAACTGGAACCACAGTGCTGCATAGTAAACGGCTCTCTGAATCTTCTATGAATGAAAATTAAAATAATTTACCATCTATCATTTATCGTGTTGTGCTAGATGTTTGTCTCAAAATCTTCTGTTTGTAAAACTGTGATGTTGTCTGTAATGTCTGTCTAGTTACTGTCAATGCACTTACATTAATAAAACAACAATTTTAACAAATGGTTAATTTTTTTCATATTTGAGATGTGGTCATTCAAAAAAAAAAAAAAAAAATACTATTGGGGATAACAGTGTTTGTTCTATTATGATATTTTATTGACTGTCAACCGAGCACACAATAACTTCAGTGTTAAAGTCCTACACAGACAGCAGTATTTAGCTGGAATGAAAAACAAAAAAAAAAGATTTTGAAGTTAGTTCAGAACAGTAGACTAAGCAACTAAATACATGTTTTTCTGCTGGCAGAGCCCCCAAAAATGCTATATATTTGGGCGAGATGCTGAATGCCACAAATAGCAAGACATCCATGTAGGATTCCTATGGAGCCTTGTTTATTTGGCCCATAAAGTTAGTTATTTATAAAGTGTAAATTCCTACAGATTAGTCATTAGATGTTTGTTTATCTTAAGCTGGAGTTTTAGCATGTGCTAAATAGAAATAGAAAGCATGGTTGGTTTGTTGAACAGAGAATTTCATGTCCGCTGACTAGGGTTTCATGTATCAAACAACTAAAACATGCTTACAAATAAAAGGTCTGTGGAAATAGGGGTGTTTGGCATGGATAATCAACAAAGTAGGGAATGCATATAATGGCAGACACACTAGCAGTAGGGGAGTAACCTGACAAGTTACTACACAAAGGTGCAGGTGGGGAGTCACCTAGGGAATACTGACCATAATATCATAGATTTCCAGTTAATCTTTAATGGGATTTATTGTCATGTGGCCACTAAAACATTTAACTTTAGAAAGGCTAAATTTAGTCAGCTTAGAGATGCCCTTAACTATCATGGACTTGGACAATGTTCTCAATAATAAGAGTACAGATGCTGAATGGGATATTTAAAAAAAAAAAAAAAATCTTAAAACCGCTAAACTGGACACAGTCATTGCCCAAGAGAGTAAAACAAACTTCTCAAACGCCTTGTCTTCACCCACCTTACTAATTATCTGCATGCCCACCATCTCCTGGACCCTCTGCAGTCTGGTTTTGGACCTGGGCAGTCTATGGAGACTGCTCTGTGTAAACTTGCAAATGATCTCCAGGTTGCTAAATACCAAACAATGTGTAGAGAGAGGTTCCCCAGGCTTCCACTGGTTTTTCACCCTTTGAGTTATTGTATGGGAGACATCCAAGAGGGCTTTTGAGGTTAAGGTCACAGACACCCTGTCGTAGGCACAGAAACAGGAAGTAAAAAAGTTTTACAGCAAAATAGAGATCTATTCTCCTATCTGCCAGGCAGAACCCATGTGATTAATCATGACATAGTTACCAAGCCCCTCTGTAAGGGTGAATTTGAAACCCTATAGGGTACCAGAGGCTCATAGACAGGCGATATCAGCTGAAGTATGTAAGATGTTGGAATTAGGGGTAATCAAAGAGTCACGTAGTGTGTGGTGTAGCCCTATTGTGTTAATTCCAAAGCCAGATGGGACTCTACGCTTCTGCAATGACTTTCGGAAGTTGAATGAAGTCTCAAAATTTGATGCCTATCCCATGCCCCGGGTTGATGAGCTAATTGAAAGACTGGGTCCAGCCTGGTACATATCTACCCTAGACTTAACCAAAGAGTATTGGCAAGTTCCGTTTACTGACACTGCTAAAGAAAAGACAACATTCTCTACCCCAGACTGTTTGTTGCAATATAATGTGCTTCCGTTTGGGGTTACATGGGGCACCAGCTACGTTCCAACGTTTGATGGATATTATTATAAAGCCCCATTGGGAATATGCCTCGGCCTATCTCGATGATATTGTAATATTTAGTCCAGATTGGGAATCACATTTGGTTAAAGTTCAGGTGGTTTTAGACTAAGGTTGGCTGGCCTAACAGCAAACCCAAAGAAGTGTGCCCTTGGTTTAGAGGAAGCCAAATATTTAGGGTATAAGAGAGGTACAATCAAGCCCCACCTTAATAAGGTAGACGCTATCCAAAGTTGGCCCCGACCCCTGTCAAAAAAACATGTGAGGGCTTTCCTAGGCATAGTGGGGTATTACTGTAGGTTTGTACCTAATTTTGCTTCTATTGCAGCACCCTTGACAGACCTCTCAAAAGGCTCTAAGAGTGCCATTGTTAAGTGGACTCTAGAGGCCGATAAGTCATTTCGTGGGTTAAAAAAGGCTCTTTGTGAACATCCAATTTTGGTTGCACCCGACTTCAAAAAGGAATTTGTGGTACAAACAGATGCGTCTGAGGTAGGATTGGGGGCAGTTTTATCCCAGGTTGTAGAGGTGGAAGAACACCCCATAACTTATTTAAGTAGAAAATTGTCTCCGGCGGATCGAAATTACTTCATAGTGGAGCAAGAATGTCTCGCCATTAAGTGGGCACTGGAGTCCCTAAAGTATTAATTGTTGGGGAGAAAATTTATCATTGTGTCAGATCATGCACCCTTTAAGTGGATGGCTCAAAACAAAGAAAGCAATGCTTGAGTCACCTGCTGGTTCATGGCGCTACAAAATTACAATTTTAAAGTGTTACATAGGCCAGGAAAGCAACAAGGGAATGCTGATGCCCTGTCCAGAGTTCATTGCTTCCTCGCTAAAAGTGCTCCCCCTGAGGTTGAGCAGAGGGGAGGGATATGTAGCGGTTACAGTGCCTGTAGGGGCATTTTACATGAAGGAAGGTATGTATCCCTAACCTTTCATTAATATGGCTTTAAAATAGGCATACTGTTCCGAATTCACCCGTTTGACTTCGCCAGATCAGAGTGGCAAAATAAGGGGTTGATGACAGAGCTTCAGTGTTGCTTAAGGCGACTGTCCATTCAAATGTGACAATAAAGACTGCAACCAAGTGACTAAATGACCTAGGGACAAGGTGACATAGAAATAGATGTAATATTAACTTATATATAGTTAGTGGGATATGGTGAAGATGACATATCCACTGCCTTTCACTGGTTGAATTTGTATCTCTTCGCATCCTGCTGCTATTGGACTGATTACGCCGCATTACGCATCCACCAGCATCCATCACCTTTCGCTTGTTTGCAAAGACTTTCCTACGCCTTAGTCAATAAGGAGAAGCACGTTTGAGACTGCCCCAGCATAGCATCATGAATTGACGCAAAGTGAATTCGACAGGTGCATTCGCACTTTAGCCAGTAAACCCCTCCCCCCCCTTGACAGATGGCCAACTGTATATTTCTATTTCATGAAAATGCTTGTGAGGTAGTGGCAATCTTTATGGTTGTAGATGTGAATCGTACTGTTTTTAAGCTTTATTTCTCTTTATAATTATTGTATAACTTTTTATATTTGAATAGTAATAGTGATTTTACTGTTTATAAATCTACATTTGCCTTTGGCCTCAAATTTTGTTAAGCCAGTCTGTGGAACTGTAAACTGGGTGTGATTTAGTTAAATAATGCGCTGTGTGCTATCATGGAGATTGTCTCTTTAAGGCTGAGTTCACACCAGCACAGGCATTGCTTCGCATTTAAAAAAAAATGCGTCAAAACCCACCATTATACTCACCTGATCCGGTCACACTTGCATGACCACGCGCCAGAACACCATCTGGACACTTCATCTCGCATTTTTAGTGAGTGTAAGGACGCTACATAAACAATGCAATGAGATAGGAAGAGCCGGGAACGCAGAAGAGTGACCACACTGCATCGGGCAAGTACAATACAAAAGTGTGTCCCGAAGGTACAGCAGTGTATTTCTAAAAGCGCGGCGCACAAATGTGCTAGTCTGAACCTTGCCTAAACATTTCATAGTGAGTACGTCGGGGAAAAGTAGTGATGTAAAAGGTAAATTGTTTTATAACATTAAAATGCCTAAATTAGAGGCAATTAAAGAACAGGCTTCATGCAGCAGTTAATTCGAAGTGTTATTCAAATACAGCACTTGTAAAAATGTTTTCTTTGAAGTAAAATACATGAATTTTATTGATTTGTCTGTTTTTATCTTTACTGATAGCAGCCATGTTGTTTAACCGACCTCACTCAGTCCCATTGTCTAAATTCTGTCTATAAAGTATGATATTCAGCTATTTAACTTTTAAAATATTGGGTTAGGGACACACTGAATATGCATTGTCTAAAGCACCATAGAATTTTTGCACAGATTGAGTATATAGTAACTATAAATGCATTTGAGGCATTTTAATTTCTTGATGTTATAGTCCTTTTAAAGAATAGTTAGTGTTGTTTTTATTAACTCTGGAAGGAAAATCTCATAGTAACATAGTAATTTGCGATTTCAGGAATTCCACACTTCAGAATATATTAACAATTAGGGGGTCATTCCGGTAGGTCTGAATTTTCTGTCCCGAATTCACTTATAGCGAACTCCCATTATAAACTTGCGACTGCGACAATTTTTTTGTCGCGGTCGCGATTTTATAGTGGGAGAATTGTCGCAGTTGCGACTTTATAATGGGAGTTCGCTATAAGTGAATTCGGGACATAAAATTCGGAGCTACCGGAATGACCCCCTAAATCTATTTGATAAAGCTTTACTGCCATTGTAGTATTGGCATTATTATGTATAAAAGACAGCAAACAATGTGAGGGTTTCTGCTGCTAGTTAAGGCTAGGCCAGTGGTCGGCAAAGTGCGGCTCTTCAGCCGCCGCTCTGTGGCTCGCGGCTCACTCTCTAGCTCCGCCCGTAGCCCCGCCCCATGACCACATCTGCTCCTGATTGGATGTTGGTAGGTCATGGGACCTGGCGGCTCTTTCCTAGGGAGCAATTTGGCAATCTAGCTGGAACAATTTGCCGACCACTGGGCTAGGCCCAAACTGGCTTCTTTTTTTAGTAACAGCATTACTAGCACATCTCTGCCAGAGAGGCAAGCCTATACATAGATAGTTTTGTGGTTTAGTGGCCCTCTAGAAAAACACTAATAGTAAAGATGCTCAGGCTACTTAATTGAACATCTTAAACCAAGAAAACAATTGAGAGATCAAAAAAGAATAGTCTGGTAAAATATATGGATTAGTCTCCAGATATGTTTAGTGCTCTAAAGGTTAGTTGCCTGAAACTTCATATACCTTTATCAACACAAAAATTCCAAGGAATAGACAGATTCTTTGAATACCAAATATAAACATTAATTATTAAAGTACAGTCAGTACCTTGGTCAAGAAAATGTTTTGCAACCATTTATTTAGCCTACCAACTCATCAAAGCTTTACTTGCGGCTGATTTATAATTGCTAGTTAGTTCACGTAGGATCAGATCAATATATACAACTAATCATGCTTCACTGACTTCAACATCCATATTTTGGAATTCAGAATTAGCCAATTACAGCTTATTTTTATGTAAGTGTTAAAAGAGCTTCTATATATATCCCTCTTAATTAAAAAAAAAAAAATTAACAATTTTATTCCACATAAAAAATTGTCTCCCTTGTATTCCATTTTGTTTAGTGTTTTCCATTTTGTTTAGTGTTTTCATCTATGGATCCTTTAATTAAAGGGGCAATAAGTGAAAATGGCAATAAAAACATACAGGAATTGGAATCATGAAAACAGATAAGCAGTAGAACTACAATATGGAGATAACTTTATCTTAACGTTTAGTACCTTAAGCTAAATTTGCCCATGTGAGTTTTTCCCCTATAAATACATATGTTTAAAGACTGATTTATCTATTATTTTATTTTAGATATGTGTAATAGATTTTACGGTGTCATATATACATTTACTGTACACAAAAATTGCATTGATTTTTTTTTTGTTCCTCTTTGTCAACAGAAACGTGCCAAAGGACAAGTTTTATTTGGGAAGGTCTGCGAACATCTGAACTTACTGGAAACAGATTATTTTGGATTAATTTATCAGAATTCTCTTGGCCTAAAGGTGAGTTTAAACCTTAACACCAAACCCCCAAGTTATTGTATTTGCACAAATGCAAATTGCTGGGAAAATATATAGACACTGTGTTCGATGCATCCATATGCATTGCCAAACTTAGTTCTTGAGTTCATAGGCCAACATAGCAGATAGCATGGCTAAGTAAGCTCCCTCTGCTTTATTATGGTTGTAAAGTATATGTAACTATCATTTGTCTGATTACCAATTTTTTTTAGGAGTTAACATATTATCCTAAAGGCCTTGCATAGCATTTTAATCTATATCAAACCCTCTACCTCATGGAATTTTTGTCGGTCAGCAGTTAGACAGTATGAACTAGTGGAAGTATAAAACACTTATCTTGAACTACCTCAATAGTGTGATGTTGGTCTTTGAAAATTGGTAGATTTAGATAGTAGGTAATGTGTCTCTACCCTTAATGCATGTTGCAGCTTTACTCCAGGCACTCGCTCACCTCCCACAGTCCAAAAATATATTAGTAGGAATTCATTCCTACAAAGCTTTGTATAATCTCTTGGTGCTTTAGTATAGACATATATATCTCCTTTAAAGACCATCGGGGTCATTGGCTACAGTCCAAATTGTTGTGTAAAGGTGTGAGTTCGCCAGCTAAAGACAGTCAAAATAGACTGCTACTGTCGCAGTCGCGACTTCACAATGGGAATATTCATGACTTTACTATGAGAATATTGTTGCTGTTGCTAATTTAAAATTGTTGCAGTTGCAGATTTACTATGGGAGTCAACTGTTTGAGAATTCAGTCAGTTCTGACTATAGCCAATAACACCCCATGTCTATGTAAAGGATGCCCTTTATAAGAATGGATTTTGACTTTTGCTCTTTCTGGCTTATTTTACTGCTTCACTGATAGTATACACACAGTAAATTGATGACTATTCATGGTTGTTCTTCTCCATAGCATTTGCATTTTTTTCATTCAAGGACTCTTTGGAAAAAGAGAATTCTCTCTCACGGTCCTATGTTTTTATGATACTTTTTTTTCTGTTGTTTTTTGGCCACTTTTGGATGAAATGTGTAGTAGTAACAAAAGATGGAGAGTCGCGCTGAACTCTGTGGGGAACACAATTAGGAGAATCCTAGTGCAGGTATTTCTGTCACCAAAAGAAATTTATAAAGGTTCTACTTACATAGGACCAAGTAATATAAGCAATGGAGTGCTTATAGGGTGCACTCCCAACCTGGAGAATCACATTTTTTTATCTATTTGATGAGCTCATTTTCAACTGCAACACTGTAAGTGTAATTTAATTTGCGTACTATAATAAATGTTTAAGACATACTACACTATTGTGTGTCTTTCTCTTTGGGAATTGACAGTCAATCTGTCAACAAAGTAGACCGCATCAAGGGATCACCCTGAAATCACCTACCAATACCAAGGAAGGTTCAGCACGACTCTCCATCTTTTGTTACTACTACACATCTAATCGTTTTGTGGACAAGAGAGTGAGCAGCTAACAGAGGGGATTCTACATGAAGAAATTGTGTTTTATGCTATCTGTGTTTTACATTTTATGCTACCGTGTTTCCCCGATAGTAAAACACCCCCGATAGTAAGACGTATCGGGGGTGTTAAGGGGTCGGCTAATGTAAGGCATACCCCGTATGTAAGACGTA
>JAKJJM010116084.1:0-11906 GCA_021901965.1 Pipa carvalhoi
TGTGTGCAAAGAATCTCTGGCGCCCATTTATTGTAAAGAGGTACAGTACTACTCCTAATGTAAGCGAGGCCTACTTCCCTGAGATGGCTGATGTGAATTCTGTGGATGATTTCCCTAAATGGAGGCATGTAATCGCTGGGATAAGTGAAAATAGCGTTACACACACTTTGTCATTTTAGTTGTCATCTGCATAAACGGAAAGAGAATGAGTCAACTATGTCAGGTGGCTCTCAATAACTGCATGCTTCGAAATGTGCATTAGTGGTAATAAAAACTTCATGGTAAATTAAAAAATATTTCTGCTATGATCAGAAGTCAGGATTAGACCTATAATCAGGCAAATAGCAGACATGGTGGGATGGACTTTGGGCTCATGTATGCAGTAGCCTGGAAATGGATCTTATTACCGTATTTTTCGCTGCATAAGATGCACTTTTTTCCCCCTAAAAATTGTGTCTTATGGAGCGAAGATTTCTTCAACTGCTGTGGGGTGTGGGAACCCCCCCCCTCCCGTGGCACCCCAAAGAAACTGAAGAAAAGCAAACTCACCTTCCTCCAGCGTTCCAGCGATGCTTCTGCTCTCAGCGCGTCTCTGCATAATGAGGTAAGTTCAGCGTAACGATACTCCTCGGCGCCTTCGGGTCTTGTCAGCTCTATTCGCTGGCAGCTGCCGACAAGACCCAAAGGCGTCGAGGAGAGCCGTCCCATTGAACTTACTTCAGTGTGCAGAGAAGCGCTGAGAGGATCCGCATCGCTGGAACGCTGGGGTAAGGTTAGGAGGCAGGGGAGGGCGGGCAGGCAGGGGAGGGATGGCAGGCAGGGGAGGGATGGCAGGCAGGGGAGGGTAGGCAGGAGGGAGGGCAGGCAGGGGAGGGATGGCAGGCAGGGGAGGGTAGGCAGGAGGGAGGGCAGGCAGCGGAGGGAGGGCAGGCAGTGGAGGGATGGCAGGTGGGCAGCAAGGGGAGAACAGGCAGGGGAGGGGTGGTATAATTTAGCACAGCATTTGGTTCAGAATTTTTTTTTCCCTTGTTTTCCTCCTTAAAATCCTAGGTGCATCTTATGGTCAGGTGCGTGTTATGGAGCAAAAAATACGGTACTAGCTGGTTAGAACCATGTTTTAATACCCACTTTAGTGTGTTTGTGTGCGTGTAGCTGGGTAGCAGGGCTCTGCTGGTGTCCTGAAGCGCAAAAGATCCTAGCAAGTATTAAATCTCACTCTTTCACACCACACTTTTATTTCCCGAGCAGCATATGAGGTTTCAGTATTTCCATTATATAATGCAAGCCGAGGCATGCGCTATTATTCTGTTTCAGTATTTTATGTGTTGCTGGTAGAGTGCCTTGACATTTTTCTAATGACAGAGCAAGGGGCTGCACATGCTGGAACATTAGAACAGAAATCTTTTCATTGTGACCAAACACTTGGTTGGGAAAAACAAACCTGAGCCAACTTAAAATGACTAGAGTACAGATCAGAAGCTGCACCATGACAGAACATTGTGGTATCCAAATTAAAGTAAGGCACTGCGCTATTTTCTTTTCTTCTGGGAATCTTTTTACTAGGGTGAGGTGGAGCAATTAAAAGGGAGAGGCACGAGCGCCAGTAATTAAGCTTTCATCGCCTTTGGTGTTGGCACAGGATACTAGCTGTATTAAAGCTGCTCATAAATATTTGTAATAACATTTTAACCCAGTTACGTCAGACTCAGAGAAACGCAGCTATCCAGGTTTCCCGTGATGCAAACATCATATGGTAGAGGCTGAGAGGCCTTAAAATAAACTAGAATTGTTTTAGCGATGATAATGGCTTTCTGGTATACATACAGTTTGGATCAGGAATTGATATGAATCTAATGTAATAAGCTGGCTAAATGTGAGCGCATTTTCACTTCATTTCTATACAAATTTGCTATATGACATCACACTATGTGAGTATCTATAGGTCCCTAAGGAAAGAGTAAGTTTCCACTCATTGCAACCGTACCCCCCCATATAGTGCCCAACTCAGTGAAGCAGTGCCCACTAAATTCAGAATCCCCTATATAGTGCATCAGTTTACCCTAACATAATGCCCCTCCATAAAATAAATACCCCATAAGAAACAACCCCTCCTCCCTACTGCAGTATTCTTAGTTTAAGAGCACTCCTGCAGTATAAGAGAGTAAGAGAGCTGGTAGGGAAATTACAGCAGCAGACTTTAGGTGAGAATCAGTTCTGCTGTAGTATTATTGGTTAGGCGAGAAAAACACCAGGACTGCAGGACAGAGCCCATAAAATTGGAGTGCCCCAATCTAAAAACATATGGCGGAGGCTGTCCACCCCTAGTCCGAAACCCTGTGAAAAGGAATCTAATGGATTTGTAATAAATTGGCAACATCTGACATTTTTAGGTCACTGACGCAGTTGAGCAATATTTATTTTGTGCTGTGTCTCAAACCAAACAAATTATACAGCCCAGCCCATCCATTAAATAGTATGATTAATACTGCAACAGATAATACAGTGTATTAACACAGAACTTCTGTGTGGTGATTTGTAATGACAATTCAGTCACATATAATCAATTGGCTGGCTTGGACTTTGCCATTGCAGGCTATACAGGGGACCTATATTTAGATACTGGTCCTGTTGTCCCATAATCTCTGGTGAGCCCATAAATGGCAGCCTTGCTTTCTGTAAAGTGCTTTATTCCTTTTTAAGAGAAGAAGGTGCACTTGGTTTTATTTATCTACCTAGTCTCGCATCAGATTTCATTAACAACATATAGGGGAAAATGTAGCAAGTAATGTAAAAATGGACTCAAGGAATTTGCAGTTTTTTTTCGCTATTTGAGCCTGACATATAGGTTTTCATTGATGCTGACATCCAAGGTCCCATTGCAGGATATGAATTCTATCTGATACATCTTACCCGTCCAGTGAGTTTGTTCACCTCGGGGGGTTCGCCACTATAACCCCCCCACCACCACTGTTATCTCACAAGGATTCACACGTCCATAGTGTTTTTAAGGATACCACTATTATCACAAGTTCGCACTTCTTTTCCCTTTGGTGAGTGCTTCCACATAGGGGTTTTTTTCAATCATCCCCCAGGCACTTAACATCAACTATTCTCAGAATTTTACATCACGTTAACACTTTCTTTAAGTAATCAGTGTTTTAACAATAATGCACTAGGGGTTTCCCCGTTTTATTTCTTTTTGCGCTTCCCACAGCCTCTGAATCCCACAGAAGCACCAAAGTTCTCCTTCTTAGTTTTTGGACATCAGAGACAGAATGTCCTCCTTTGGGTCATAGCGCATTGGACATTTTTATATTTTGGTTGTATTTTGATATTTTATTATAGGCGCTACACTTTTTCAGACTGTGTCTGTTCTTTCTTCTTATTTTACACTAATGACTGGTTTGTGTAAAAAGTGTTAGCAGCTACCATTTGTATACTGATATTGCTAACATTTTGCTAAAATTTTTTACACAAACCAATAGTTAGTGTAAAATAAGGACGCAAGTTGCTAACATTTTTACGCAAAAGTCTATGTTAATATTAGGTGCACTTTTAGGGGGTCATTCCGGTAGCTCCGAATTTTCCGTCCCGAATTCACTTATAGCGAACTCCCATTATAAAGTCGCGACTGCGACAATTTTTTTGTCGCACTCGCAATTTTATGAAGGGAGAATTGTCGCGGTCGTGACTTTATAATGGGAGTTCGCTATAAGTGAATTCGGGACAGAAAATTCAGAGCTACCAGAATGACCCCCTCAATGGTAAATAGCTGTTATTTTTTAGAGCCTATTTTGTACCATTGCGATAACAGCCACTTGATACATTTCCCCCATACTATTTGACTTTATGAGGAAAAAAAAACAAATCAAAAGAATGGATGAAAAATAACATTTATATAACCCTAGATAATAAAATACATATTATTTTAAATACATCTTTATAAATGTAAACATGTAGCTTCACTGCTTTGTACAATTCTTCTAATGCAAAAAATGCAATACAGTACAGTCATCTATTCTTTATAATACTGTAATCGGGACAAGGACTGGACCTTCATAGATACAGGTGAGTTGGAATTTAGTAAAACTGAACAAAGTGTTACTTCTTCTCTCACCTTTTTTACATATAGGTCACAAGTGACATCTATAAAATATGAAAAAATAAAATGTACTGTAGGTTGCCAATATTTGCCTAAATACACAATTTGTATAAACCACATGATAATGGCATAGAATGTAGCCCCACGATTAGACAATGCATGTACATACAATACTGCATTAATTTGCATACTAACATAATATATACATTTATATCAGACCTGGGCATTGTACGGCCCGCGGGCCACATCCGGCCCTCTAACTATCTCTGACTGCAAAAACAGGGGGCATGGCCAATTGCCGTAGGTTCAGGTAACTTAAGTATATTACTCTGGCCCTCTAACACCATTCCAATTTCTCATGTGGCCCCATGGGAAAATTAATTGCCCACCCCTGATTTATATGACTAGTATCTCTTATAAAAGCACTAATAATACCAAAGAAAAAATTATTTTTGGGACTGGCATGGTGGTATCTGTAAAATGTTATCCTTGAAGATGAATTATGTATTTGTACTGATTTGTTTTAATTTTTTTCCTTTTTTATCCACCCTGTCCCACTGCTTTCAATAATACAAATCAGAAATTTAGCTTCAAAGATGACATTTTTATTGCTGTAAATGATCCTTTAACTCAGGGGTGGGCAATTAATTTTCCCATGGGGCCACATGAGAAATTGGAATGGTTTTAGAGGGCCAGAGTAATATACTTTCCAATTTCATGTTTGGTTCCATGTGAAAATTAATTGCCCACCCCTGCTGTATAGTATATGCCATACTTCCTACTCCCTACCCTCTGAAGGAGAGGGGAGCTATTTTGTTGCTCGCCCCCCTCCTTCTCCTTGTCCCTACCTCATCTCTGTCCCAGCTCTGTCTGATCTAGCGCTTAGCCTTAGCGCTACAGCGTTCTACTCTCACAGGAAGTTGAGTCAACAAAGCACTAAGGCTAAATGCTAGATCAGACAGAGCTGGAACAGGGAGGATGGGGCAAGCACGGCTGCCAACCCCATGGCCTGACCCTGTCACCTGACATTGGCAGAAGGGCTGGGCCCACAGGTCATAGTTTGACCACCCCTGCTTTAACTCATTCAAGACTGGAGCATTGCATACCTGACACTGAACACAAGCTGCCTAAGAGCAATTTCACATAGGATGACTGACCACCTCTGCTTTTACCAAGTACAGTAATAGCAATTTATTGACCATCAACATTTCACTTTTATGGTTTTAACTAATATAGTTGAAATGAAAGTTTTCCTAAATTTATAATATTGCACTATTCTCTAAATCCCATTTTTTAAATGTATACCTGGGGACATTCACGAATATAAGTACAAAATAGCACTGGTGGTGTAACGTATAGCAACATCCAACCAGATATTAAGTTTCACCAATCCATTGTAGTACAAATAATGTAAACAAGGATCTGATTGGTTGCAGTGTGGTACAACACCAGCACACTTTTGATCCTTTCTAGACTCCTAGAAAATGTAAAGCCTATTATCAAAACTATCATCAAGCACCTTTTCACATGTATGTATGGAATTCATTGACCCTATAAGTTATTCATTTCAATCATGCTTAAGCCCTTTAGCCCAGCATAATACCACTGTAGTAATTTAATAGAAAATCCAAATAAATAAAAATAGCAAAATGCAAGAAGCAGTATTATATAACTAACTATGAACATATTTATATATTTAGAACAAGGCTCTCTATTTTTAAGGTCAAGGGACTTGACATATTATGAACAGATAATTTAACGATATAACAAATCACTGTCAGAGAATATTTTTATGCATTATTAAATATATTAAAGTGTTGGGCAATTAAAGTAACACCAGAGAAGGAGAAAATCCCATTTGGAATGGCATGACACACAAACTAATAAAAATGTTATAATTAAAGTTGAATTCCTGATTTGTATTATTTTGAGTTTGTATTTTTTCCTTGTGTTTGCAGCCATCTTATTTCTGTTAAGTAAACAAACCCCTGCCCAGTTTCCTATGGAACTTTAAATAATACAGGGCATATTTCCTAAAGTCGAACAGGTTTTTAAACTAGTAAATGCAGGAGAAACAGCCTATATTTGACGCTGTCTCTGTTTTCTCCTATTTACTAAGCTGTTCAAAAACAATTTTATCACTCAAAACAATTCTTCACCCTCAGGTTGGCGTAAATCCATTATTCCCTATGGAGGTGGTCCTGTCATATGCCCCTACATATTTAGGAAATGCTCATGAAAGCATAATTTGACTGCAACAGCAGATAGAGAATAAACATAAACCTGTAAAAATCAGGAATTCTGCTGCCAAGATGACATTTTGCAGATACTACATAGGAATAACTGCTATGTCAATCCAAACAGCAATTTTCTTTATCTATTGCTTTTTTCAAGTGAAAGTATTAAAACTATGTAACCCAATCTGTGGTTAGCAATTTCCTTATTGTGCTGAATATACACTTAAAATGACTATTTCAGGCACAACTGAACAGGGGTGCAACAAGAGGGGTATAGTGGTTGCAGTTGTGACCCAGATGAATCCTCCAGGGACCCAGCTCTATTGTTGAGACCACAGAGACCCTCTGCAGACCTGCACTGGTGGGCTCCTTTAGTTACACCACTGGAACCGAACGCTACTATTTAAAGAGAAAATGGTTTTCAGCATGCATAAAATACATGAAAAGATATACAGTAGATAAATCTGTTTAGAATATTCTGAAATGTATGCATAATACATATATGCAATACAAATATATACAGTTCATACACAGATGATCCATTTAAATAAAAGAAAGACAGTTTTTTAGGCAGCTGTAGTTCAAGTAGCCCTGATTCTTTAACTGGCATCTAAGGAGTTACGTACAAAGTTTTGCATCACAGTGGGGTTTTAATTCTTAAGGCCGGGGTCACACTAGTTGTTCTTCAGCTGAGCTGTTTTTAATTAGGCTCATTATTGTCTATGGTGCAAAACACAATAGTCTGTGTGGATCATCCCACAGGAAACAATGGATGCTATTTTTCTAGCTCAGCTTAAAAACAGCCAGTGTGACACTGGCCTTAAAGGCCCAGTAACACCATAAAAGTGCAAGTTTGGTTACATAACAGAAACAGAAAAAACTAGTTGCAACCATGAAAGGTGAAAAACAAACTCAAAATGATACAAATCAGGAATTCAGTGTTCACTATTCAGCAATTCAATCCAAATGGTATATATATATATATTTTTTTTATGTTTTTCTGATATTACTGGTCCTTTTAACCCTACCATTCAGTTCAGTGGGATAACCAACAGATTACAGATTATTTCCTGAAGTTCTCTATAAGCTTCTTTTATTTCCAGGCAGGATCGCACCTGCAAAGTTGCCTAGTGCAGTGTAAACATTAATAAACTAATTACAGTACAACTTCCTACTCTGAAATTCTCTTTCATTATAGCAATAAATACAACCAGTTATGTGCTTTCTAACAGTGTTAGAATGGGCACAAATCAAAGGTAAATACAAAGAGACAGAGGAGACAATAATAAATACTGTGGCAGTCGAATCATATAAAACAGAGTAACATGCGTGGACCATATACTGTAACTTTTATCTGTATATCATGTATATTTCTGTGAAAGTATATTTATATATAGGTAATATACTGGGCAGTCTGATATAGCAGCTTATGTTGGTGGGGGTGGTATTACTAACCTTCATGTTTCACTATAAAAGAGCAAACACAGAAACATGGAGTTGTAATACAAATAAAAGCTAGAAATAACATAAGAATTGAAAAAAAAATTTAGTCACAGCATATTTTGTTAAAAACCAAGAAAAAAAACACATGTATAATATTAAACAATAATATGGCGTATAGGGAAACAACAAGCTCCAGTTATTGGATACTACTTTTTCCCATTTTAAAGTGTATATTTAAATATATTTTACCTCAAAATACAGAAGTGAATCCTTTTAAATATTAACTAGTATCATGTCTTTGTACTGCTGTTTTTGGATCTTTCTCTGTGTTCTGACAAACAGACTCTTTGGAAACTGCAGGGCTTGAGTCTCTTGAACGAAAAGACCTCTGCATTCTGGAGGAGTGCTGTAGCTTTCTGCTGTTGGAGGTTTCGGAGTCACTGTAGTAGTCTCTTTTAGGTAGTGTTCCAGAAGTCTCTTTTTGAACGGTTTGTCTTTTTTGATGTTTTTTTGTAGATGCAGGTGAAGAAGAAAATTCACTGGACTGTGATAATGATGGATGTTGATGCTTGTCTGTGCGTTCCTTTTGTATGGCATTTGTTTGATCCAAATGGGACCATGTTTGATTCTGTCTAACTCTTTTTGGCTTTTCAGGAATCTCTATTCTCTTAACAGGAGATGATGAACGAGTTGATTTTTCTTGATCTGGTATATACTGGGATCTTTGATTTGATACATGAGGACCTTGTTCTTTGTCATTTTTTTTAGGACTACTGGATGGCAAATTGTGGTACGATGGTGCCGGAGACTCTTTGGAGTTTGATGCAGAAGATTGATGTTTTGTATTAAAATTGTCTTTTTTATGTGATCCATCTTTACTACTGACAGTAGGATCTGTTGTTTGTAGTATTTGGTCCTTTTTATGTTCTGTTCTCCTTCTTTCACTGACTAAAGATTCTCCTTGATTTGTAGAAGCGTCTGAAAATACGTTCTTTTGTAGATTTTTGTGTTTTGACAATTTTTCTCTTTCTGCTTCCTCTTTGTGAATACTAAACCTCTCTTTTGGGCTATTAAAAGAATGATTTTGAGAAATAACAGTATCCTTATTTTTTAAAGCACTTACTTGTTTGTTGTCCTGGTTGTGATGTGATACAGCTTTAGACCTTTTAGCAGGAAGAGGTGGGGTAGAATTTGTCAATACAGTACCTTTGTTTTGATTTGTATCATGGAATGCTTCAAGCTCTACTATTTGCTTTTGATCTCTTGTAGGTAAACTGTTTTTTATTGCATTTTTTTCCTGTTCTGGTTTACCTTGAACCTTGGGTTCAGGAACAAAATCTCTCTTCTGTGTAATAACTTGTTTCTCTGCTTTCTTACGAGCCTCAAGCTTTTCAAGGATCAAAGAGTTTGCGGATACTGCATCTGTATAAGCTCTTGTATTGTGTTTTGTAGGGCTACTGCCTTGCTTATGTGTAACTTGAGATGTACCCTTATCCGTGTACTTCTGCTCATTTTTATCAGTAGCTATTTGTTTCTTGCTTGGAGAAGCAGTAGTGAAGCTGTTAGAGGGAGAGTGATCTTCAAATGGTACCTCCACATGATGTGTTTTTTTATTTTGTTGTTGTTTCATAACAGATGATTCTTGGCGTGAATTTGGTTTATCCTCAGTAACAGAAGTATCTGATTTGTTATTTCCATAGTGTTTTACATCCTGAGTTTTCATTTGTACTTGTGCTGGTGACTGACCTTTGTTGTCCGCAGGATTTATGCCCTGATTACCCACCTCATCATTTAAGTTCAGTGTAGAAGATGGGATCTCTGCATTTTTCTCAGTGTCTTGGATACCATCAGCAATGGGTTGCTTTTCAGGATCGGTATCTGCAGAAGTAAACGTGACTCTTTTCGGTGGTACATGTAATGGATCATGTGGTAAATCATTGTGAATAGTATAACTTGTGTCACTGGGCAGTGTTGGTGCAACTCCACATTGATTGGAGTTAGTTAATACAGACTTTGGTTTTTGCGGCCTAATGGAAGGTATTTTGATAGACATAGTCTGCACTCCAGGGTACTTCCTTTCCACCCACAGACAAATCATTACCAAAAATAGTATAGTTCCAAAGAACAAGACTGCTCCAACACCCAGAATGGCCAGTCCAATGGAGCCAAAAGGATTCAAGCATCCTATTGTGAGCAATGCCGCTGATCCCATAAATAGAAAGCAAGTGACACTGCAGATGGACCACAGGAGAACACGTGGAGGTTTCCTGCCTCTGACATGTCTTCTTAATGCAGGAGGCCTGGAGCACACTTGTCCTCTCATAGCTAGTTAAAGTCTGCAGCCAGAGCACTCTACTTATGAGTAGATATTGAAATGTGTTCTTTGTCCAACCCACAGTATAATCAGAAAACAGGAGCAGCCCATCCCAAATTTAGGTATTCTGCAAGGCAGGAGGACAGGAAAAACTGGATCAAAGAGCAGGTTATCAGGTTTGTTAATTATTTTGGAATAATTGTAAGCAGTGCTCACCTGCTCAGATATAAACTATTTACTAATGTCATTGGTGACTAAGATACAATAATGATTATTGACGGTGTACATAATATGTCATATAAACAATAAAATACAGTGTTTACCTTATACAATATAATATTTAACAAAATAATATTGTACTCTGTTATTATTAGATTAGATTTTCTCCAGAGGAAAAATAGCACCTTTAATACCTGAGAGGCTACCACATCAAAGGAAAAGTATTTCCAGTGATATGAGGAAATTGCCACCACATACTTTACAGATGCATAAAGATATAGGCACCTTGCATAAATGACTCAAGCAAGTAATACAATAAGTTGCAAGATCCAAAGAATTACTTATTTTTATAAAGTACTAGAGGAGAGATACTGTACAAGTGAGATTTCAGCATTTATTTAATCTACTACTCTGAAAAGCAAACAGTATGGCCAAGGCTGATGTGCAGAAGAACAAAAATGGCTGCTGGACATTTTACCCATAGGGTACTTACAGTTATAGATTCTGGTTTGCAATGTTTATATCTGTGCAGTACCAGCCTCATACAATTATCCATAAACCTACGGTAACTGTGCACTTTTCTATAACTGTCTCCTGTGTTACCATTTCCACCTTCTTTACTCTCTAATGGCTAAAACTCTTTTAGTAGTGTCTCCTAGTCTCTCACTGTTCCATTCTAAGGTACTCCTTATTCTGGGGGTTATTGACTAAAGTGAAAATTCGATTGACAAAGTGAATTCTCATCACATCAGGTGGCTACTCTGTGATGCTCTACTCCTTATTGACTAAACAGTGAATTCCAATAGTAAATTCGCAACCGCATCAGTATTCCCATAGCAAAGTCACAACTGTGACAGTTGCCATCTATTGTGTAGTGTTTAACTGTTAGCTGACAAATTTGCCACATCGCAGAGTTTGCTGAATACCTGAATATGAGGAAGTGGCAAATTCACACCTTTCTCGACAATTCAGACTTTAGTCAATAATCCCCTTTGTCTCTACCTCACAGAGAATATTCCCCAGCTGTTATCCATATATTCGCACATTCACAAGCATATTTTCTACAAGCGTTCACAGATACATTCCTTCTGGAAACCAGGAAAAATGCGTACATTTGGGAGGGCATGACAGTTTGAGCACCCTCATAGGGGTATTTATCACAATAACAAAATCCTTCTTTACCTAATACCTGCAAAAAATAGGGGCAGCACTTTTTTTGTATTAAAGAAGCACCTTGTTCACTACGGGACCAGCAGAGAAGTCCATATCACCTTAAAAGCAGTAAAAACTATAGTTTTTGCAGCGATCCCTGCTACATAGAGAAAATAAATGCCAGTACATCAGTTTTCATTCAATCATATCATAATCATAAAAGTCAGTGTATTGTAATAGTGTACCATAGCAAACACATAATAAATATTGCTCTAACATTCAGGGCGAAAGTTATTAAGACCGCAAAGACTCGATTGAGTCTTTGCGGGCTTAATCGCGCGAGAATTCTCAGCCGAGAATTTTCGCGACAGCACTTAGCGGGGATCTCGATTGCACTCCTCCGCAATCGAGATCTTTCGCCCAAAAGTAGTCATAAGTC
>JAKJJM010116091.1:0-11742 GCA_021901965.1 Pipa carvalhoi
AAAAGTATTAAGTACATTCTTAATTTAAGGCTCAAAAACAAGAATGACAGAAGCTCCTATGTAATAGAACATGAAGAATGCTACAGCACCAATATCGATAACTAAAAGTTATAGGGTTGCAACATTAGGTGCATTTAAAATGGACCTGTCAGGTTTTGCTGTCTGACTTGATGAAGAGAGTATAGAACTCTCGAAAGCTTGTCTATCTAAATTGACCGTTAGTCCAATAAAAAAGGTATCACCAAGTATCACAATACTCATCTATCTATCTATATATATATATATATATATATATATATATATATATATATATATATATGTATATATATATACAGCATTCATAGGCAATAAAAGTTCTATCATTTAGTGTTGCTGCTTATTTCCAAGGTCCATTTCTTATTCAAAGCATCACATTAGCCATCGCAGGACATTATGGGCCAGTAAAATGCATGTTTAACATATTGGACATGCAGTAAATTTGTTACATCATTCTCGTCCATTAGCAGGCACATACATTTATATATCTGTTTTATTTTATGCTTCTCTAGAGTGTTTATATGACTGTGCGTGTATACTGGTTTTTTTTTTTTGGCCTGTCCTTTGTACATTAGCTGGAAATTGAAAGCATCTAAACTGACCTAAAAATGAAACCTATCTTAATGTATTATATATACATAAAGAACCCTGTTAGTGCTTGAACCACAGTGCGTTTTTTTAGAAAGAGGAAAAGCCATTCTTACAGATATTAAATGTCTGTAGTTTAGTGTCCCTTTAAGCGTGTTTACATATGCTTTGGACTTGCTTGACCTGCTAAATGCGTAGGTAAACACATGCCCAAGCACAAGTCAAGCAAATGTGAATGCAATACAGAGTGTTTGTAAACTGATGACTTGCTATCTGAGCACGCTTGGAAATACATTGATTTTTGACATGCATTCTCTCTGAGGCGTGTTAAAGTGGTAATGACAAATTAGAATGGAAAAAGTTGACAGATTACCAAAGGGTTCATTCTTTCAGCACCTCATTCTTCATATTTATCCTTTTTACTTTAAAGGGATAGTATCGCCAACGAACTGTATTTGCTTTTTATATTAAACCAATGTATACACTTTATTAAAGTGGATCAGCCCTGTATTTTAATTATGAAGAAGTTGTTGAGTTCTGTTGTGCTCTCATAAATCAAGTTTCTTCTTCCCAGCTGATTTTCAGCCAGGTCAAGCTGAGTTGGCGACATATTTGCATGTGTGTCACATGACCCAGCAATTTATCGGTAGCAAGACAGTGATACAAATAAATCGCAGAGAAATCTGGCGTTTTTTTTTTCTTGAGGAGAGGGTTGATGTGATGTTTCTAGATGTGCCAGAAATGAATTCAAAATAGAAGATTTGTAGATGTCATTATGCAAGTAGTCTAGTGATCTTGTGCTCATGAAGTAAGTGTGTGTTGTTTTATCCTGCAGTGATTGGGTGATATAGAGTGTATGGTTTTACAACCCCTTTAATAAACACTTTCTTCACCTCCCTTACACTTAGTTTAGTATCTCTCTTTCTCTCGTGCCCTTTTTTTAAGGGACAAGAAAGCTTAAAAGGAATGGAAACACTTTATTTGCTTTCATACTAGGTATAAATCCGAACTTCTCAAAGATTTCTAGAAAGTATATTTTCTTTTGCAAAACACAAACAATTAAAATCAAGTTAACCCCCTAAGAAACAAAGCAAAACCCTTTTTTACAGATATTAGTTAAGTACTGCCATGTCTATTGAAATGGGAATGTTTCAAATTCTGCTGTAACTGTTCCATTAATCTCATCCCCAGTGCGTTCTCACAACCTGCCTGTCTTCGGTTGTGTTTTAATTCTTTCCTATACTTGGCAGCTTTATGATTGGAGGAGAACACATCCCCAATCGATAAAGCTGCAGTAATATTAAACTGTGCTCCCTCTATTAAACAATCCATTCCTCAGATGATATTTGGTTTGTGTGATAGCATGATGTTTATGTATTTTGGAGATACATCCAACAACAGATAAATCCTGGCACACTCACAAAATAGTGGACAGGAGCTAACAGGCATGACTCCAGCAGACCCCAATACTCGCAGTAAAGAAAATACACTGCTGCTCAAATGTGTTCGTGCTAGGGGGAGACCCCCATTTTATTGCAGAGTGCACAAAAGAACCACAACGTTTTGGGGGGCGTTAACCTTTCTTCAGAGTTTGTGGTTCTTTTGTGCACTCCGCAATAAATGAGGGTAACCCCTAGCACTAACACAGTTGAGCAACAGTGTATTTTTGGATATACAAAGCTGCGTAACCTGTGGATAACTATGATGTAAGTGCTAATGTTTACAGTTGGAGCCTGCTTTTATCTTTGTTTTGTTTCCTCCAAAAAAGGGAAATATGACTGCGTATATGCAAAAGAAAGTGCAGGGCATGCATGTATTTAAAGAATTGTATTTTTCATTCATGCAAATATAATGTTTGGTTTTGCTCAATTTCCTTAGAGGTGTTTTGCACAGCAGATTTCCCTAACTAAAAAAAAAAAAAGAGGCATCCAATACGGTTTCCCAGAATATTTGCAAGTGAGTCCGAGTGTAGCTAATACATTTGTTTATTTGAAATTTGTATATCCTGGCTTTATGGATTTCAAGATGCTTCATTTGTTGCATTCTTGGTGGGATGGAGGGGAATGTTAAAAGGAATTTTGGAGGTTTTGTTTTTAAAATTTGTATAAAAATTTTTTTGTTTTGTAGTGAACTAATTCAGCTTTAGATCACAGCCCTTGAGGGTGTACATAGCTTTTACAGACCCCATAGTGTATTATTTTCACAGGCTCCATCTCCAAAGAAATTTTGCCCTACAAGACTTCCTATAGCGACTCCCAGCAGGCTCTGACTGGAGACCCATGGGAGCTGCTGTGTGGTGCAGTTAAGCTTCCTGCATAGGCGAACCCACAACACACCTAACTCACAATGCTCTTTCCATATGTGCTTCTTTGCACTCATGCACATGCTTCTACATGTGGCACACGCATTCCTTAACATGTAAAGGGACCTGGTCAAAAGTGCTCCTAATTAAGATGTGGATTGTGCCTGCTGGGGCCCACACAGGGCAGTTAGTGGGGGCCGCTTGGTACCAGGTCCACTTCTGCAAAAGTCCTGGTAGGAGTCTTTTCTGCAATGACAGAGCCATGAGCAGAACCATGTCTACCTGTTTTATACCAGTTTAGAGTCAGGTGCACAAGGTATAATCTATTTATTTGAGCCACTGACCAAATCGCTGGGTTGTTGTCACATAATATTACATTTCTGATTGGACCAACATTTGGATGACTCATTGTGTCAGTGGTATGAACATTTTTTATGGATCAGAACAGTCAGTTTGCCCATTATACTCAGAGCAGTAATTTGTCAGTACGGCTGTCTCCGGACCCAGTTTTAATGTGTGGTTCTGAATGCATGCCTGTGCCCCAGGCCTTTTATTCTAACTACATTGTTCCTTTAAATATAACTTGAAACGCACGAGTTATGTCAGGTGTTTGCTTTATTCAGATATAAAGTGTTTCAGAAGCAATTACTGTAATATCAGCAGAGATAAGATAAAGAGCCTTCCCCAGTCTCTCAGCTATTAAAGGCAACAAAGTTATGATGGCTAAATGATTTGCATTCGATAATGTCACTTTTTACAGACTCATATAAACAGAATTACTGGCTCACAGCGGGAAAAGGAGGAGTGTAGAAGGGATTAAAAAAAATAATCTTAGAATACATTAAAAGAACACTGGGATTATTGTGATTTAATATAATATACATGCACATCTGTCATCGTTACAATATATTCACATATTAGATCAAGATCCAGAGAAATTGTAAAAGTCTTACTGCCCAGCGGTTCTAACTGCATTTAGCTAATTATGCTGCACAAAGCAAACAGAAGCAGGTCTCTAAAACTATGTAAATATAGCACATATACAGCATTACATTTAGTTTGTTTATTTACACTGTAGCACAATAGGGCCTAAAGCTTCAGGTATTTCTTTTTCTCAATATGTTAAAGCGCACCTCATGAAAACTACTTGGAATGCTTCTGTGCATGAAAAAGCAGTATGTGACTTTATTACAGTGTGAGCTTCATGAATCTAACTCAATTATAACAATATGCTAAACGGAGATAAACAAAAGATGTAAAGATGCAGTAGCAGACTGTCTTGAAGCCAATAAACATGAAAATGGGTTTTTACTTCCTCCGATATCTAGCAAAGAGCTAAAGGAATTTTTTTTGTCTTCAAAGTCATGTAGGAAATCATAGAAGCCACAAATAAGCTGGTTTTTCGTAGACATGACTTCATGACTGTCCTAGAAGTATTGGGTAGAAGAGGGTTCCACCCCCAGTTTCAAATGCACACTGAGGGAGACAGTTTTGGTTCAATAAAGGTATTGATGGTTGATATATTGAGAGATGCAGTTAAGCTTTTTTTGGGGTGAATACATTTTCAAATCTCAGAAAATATTCAACAGTAGCTCAACATTGCAACAAACAAGGAATTGCTTGACAAGATACATTTTTACCAGCAGAATGAATTTCCTTACAACACTTTGACATGACAAATCTTTAGGAAATTGGGATACTTAAGTGGCCATGGGTGGAGGTTTTTCATCCATCCTTTGAGGGGCTCCTTATTTCATAACTTAAAGAAGAACTATAGTGCCGATATAACTGCCCACATACATATAAAACTCCTTTATACTAAGCCAATTGCTGACACAAATGGTTAAAAAAACCGTTTAGGAAAGAGAATACTTGCCATCAGCTTGATTTATACAGTTCTAATGGAGCTGACATTTTGTCCTCCCCCACTCCCCCTCCCCTTTCCCTCTTGCAAGTTAGGTAACACGAGAAGAGAAGCTGCCTGGCTGATATTGGTTAATCAGTATGCTGACCTTTTGAACTCACTGTTTGTGTGTGGAAAAGCAGAAGATTACAGAGATAAGCTAACTTGTGCGCAGGCGTCACATTCCACAGTAGTCGACAATGTCTTCCACATTAAACAAAATGCCTGCCTCCTACGGGAGTTTTATGAGGCAGAGTAATAAATTATCCAGCTTCACATGAAACAACTACTGGGATGAATGGCTTCTCACTAAGGTATAGTACTGCATATGTAAAGATGTAATGTGACTAGAGTTCTCCTTTAATATCAAATACAGTGATGTTCCATTGGAGATTCATAGACAGGTGCGGCGCTCCAGGGAATTCTTTCTGGTCCCCTAGTTCACTCAGCGACTCCAATACTTCATGTACTTTTGTTATACATTTAATGAGATCCGGATTCCAATTTTTTAGTTGGACAGATAATTATCTACAAGGAACAAGTTGAACATTGCTAAATGGTAAATCTGATATGATGTGGAGATCTGAATTTCACACTGTATAGGTATGGGAATCTTATTTTGTCTTGCTGAAACACTCTCCATGTGTGTACATGTATTTTACTTATAAAGCACTGTTAAATCATGCAGCATGGTGCATTTAAGCAATACAGTCAGGCAGCCCAGAGATTATTCCCGTTGTTTCCTATTGATTTAAATATTCCTAGAGCTTTTTTTCTAACAATAATACAATATTAGTAGTATAATTGTTTCTTTTCTCTTAAAAATGGAATATACTTTGACTGTGCTCATCAGTATGTTGATGAGGGTAGAATTAATGGTCAGCTGAGTGGGCAAATACTGCTATGTCATATAGGCTTTTTTTCAATAATGGATAAGGTCCCTGTCATTGTATGTATGTATGTATGTATAATTCTATTTACAAAGCACCACAGATTTACGCAGCGCTGTTCAATTCAGCAGTACAAATATAATACAGACATGTTAAAAGTTTATTAAATAATACAAGTATAATATCATAAGGATACATCACTTTAAGTGCCAGGTTGTGGTTGATACAAGAGGTTGGAGGTCCCTGTCCAATAGAGCAGGGCTGTGGAGTTGGTAAGCCAATGCCCGACTCCGACTCCTCAATTTCCCCTAACTCCGACTCCCACTCTGACTCCGACTCCACCAAAATGGGCACCGACTCCACGACTCCGACTCCAAAGCCCCAGGGCTGTGGAGTCGGCAAGCCAAAGCCTCGACTCCGACTCCTTAATTTCCCCTAACTCCGACTCCGACTCCACCAAAATGGGCACCGACTCTCCGACTCCGACTCCACAGCCCTGCAATAGAGCTTACAATCTAAATGGAAGGAAGACTTACATACACAAATATACATTGATACTAAGGGCAAAATTTAATAAGCCTGAAAAGACGCAACTTCGTCTTTTTGGGTTTATTAAATCGTCCCACGGGAGTTTTCCTTTTCGAGTTTCCGAATTGGATTTTTCGAAGGAAAGGTATAGTAGCTATAGGAGAGATGGCTATCTTTCTTTGAAAAATCCAATTCGGAAACTCGAAAAGCAATACTCCTGCGGGGAAATCTCGTGAGAATAAGCCCAAAAAGACTCAAATCTGACTTTTCGAGTCTTTTCGGGCTTATTAAATTTCACCCTAAATCACCCAATCCAGGCAAGTGTTCATCTCACATGTATCTGTGTGTGTCTGATACAGGCAGATAGTGTCCACACAGGTAATCGATTCATTCAAGAAATATTGCCCAAAATGATTTTTTTTTTTTTTTTTTTAAAAACAAACCTTGCGCAGATGATCATAGCTGTAAAGCAATTAACTATGGTTAAAGGAATTGCTAATGTTGGGAAATTTTCAGTGTTTACTCTAAATGAATAAATGAAGCAGCTTATTTGTAGAATGAGCAAATGATTGTTCTAAGCAATTGTTAACGAATGCTAAAATGATAGTATGCAGAACGCTCCCGTGCCTGGGCTAAGGTTAAAATAATCGGAATGGAAGGAATTGGCTGATGTATAACGAGCCGTACTGGAGACTTTTTCACAAATGATAAAAACAATAGCCTTGGTGGGTTTTGCTTATTGTTTTGTTCAAATATGTTTATACTGTGTATATTTATATGTGCTTCATTCATGACATTAAATGGTCTATATCAGGGGTCCCCAAATGCTGGGCCGCGGACCACTGCCAGTCTGCGGGCCTCTCAGCACTGGGCCACCTGATGGTGAAGCGCGTCACTGTCATGCGGCCATCAGTGCGCATTTGGCCCCGCCCACCCTCCCAACGGGCCGGAAAACCCTTTCTGGGTTGGGGAACCGGTCCCCGATCCAGAAAAGGTTGGGGGCTGCTGGTCTATACTTCAGGGCAATAATGACAATTCTAAATCATTATTTCTTTTTAATACTTATATGTTCTGGTTGGATTGTCATAAAGCCATATTGTTTTGTTCCCATTACCCCAGTTTGTATCTAGATTTAATTCCTGCTCTTATAGAAAACAACAATTTGCTAGAAAAAAAGAAAAGAGTAAAACATAGGCCAAACATAACCTAGGCATTAATAGACTTGCCTGTAAAAAGTCCCATTTTAAAGTAATCCTGTTTCATTTCTATAACATCCATAAATAGCACTGTACTGTTTTTGTGTGATTGAAGAATTTATTATTTTAAAGTACCATTTTCTGCCTTTGCAGAGATTTCCTATTTCATTTATTGTACTGAGGATCACGCCGGGATGTCCTGCTAAAAACAACAGTTTATTACTCCACAACCTGCATTTGGCTATGGAAATATAGGTTTCTGTTATACAGATCTTTGTACTAATTATTCTATACATCACAAGCAAAGCATTTTGGAATAGATTTGTATTTATCTGCATGTGAAATATCCGTAGATTTGGACAAATTTCTGGTGAAATATACACATACCTGGGAAACTTTAGGGTACTGATAACCCAGAGTTCAGTCATTCTGCTAGATTATGGCAGTCAGGAGTGGGACTTAATGATGTAAATTGCATCAAGATGGGGCCAGGGCTATAGTAAAATTGGCAAATCGGCTGATTTTGGTCAGAGAGGGCGGGGTTAGGGAAGGGATGGGGTGGAGCCATAGGAAAATTAGCAGATAACTTTAGGGTTTACCTAGAGACTCGTTATTTGTAGAGTAAAACCAGGCAAATTCCCAGGTCCGAATATAAAAGCTTGTCAATCTAAATTAACCTTTGGTGATACCTTTTTTATTGGACTAAATATCGCAATACTCATCGATATATATATATATATATATATGCAAAAGTCTGTCTCTGTGCAGTGAAAATACAGCAGTGCTGAAGCTGTGACTGCACAGTTGGAGCTTACTATAAGGTGCTTATTTAATATAGTTTTTTTTTTTTGGTTCTTTTAGTTCTTTAAGAGCCTCATTGACTAAAGTGCAAATTCACCAGTTGAATTCACTTCGCTACAATTCGAGTCACATTGTCAAAATAGTCACAAATTCACTGCTCACTATTGACTAAGTGGAGAATACACTTGTCAAACAGGAGAAGTCATGGGGAGTGAGGCGAATTCGACAAGTGAAGGGCAGTGATGTCAGTCTCATCATATCCCACTATTTGTATTCTGTGAATAGTCAAACAGATGAATTCGGCGTAGTTCACCTAGTCGTATTTGCACCTTCGCACACTCCATTGCTTAGTCAATAGTAGAAGTACCTGTGCACGCGCTCGCAAAATGATGCGAAGATCTCCATAAGATTGCGACTATCGTAGTCGCCTGAATTGGTTTCGTATTTGCCACTTCACAGAGTTTTCTCAATAAGCGAACATGGGTAAGTGGAGAAGAGATGCGAATTCACAGCTCTACACGACTATTCGGACTTTAGTCAATGAGGTTCTAATATGTCTCTCTATATCTGTCATATCTAGTATCATGGAAAAAAACAAGGAAACAAGTTGTAAAAGTTCCAGTTTATGCAAATGATGAGTAAACAATGTTTGTAATAGGTAAAGGGCAACTATAGCCTATGAGAAATGTATTTTATTATGTATCCCCAAAATAAACATATTTTCTGCTATTTTGCTGGTAATTTTTTTAGATTCTCTTCCTTGTTGTAACTTTAGAATTTCCAGTCTGCCCCAAGCCTGTTCTTTAGCATTCTTTGTGTTATGCTTACAATTAGCATTTCGAAATATAAGAACATATTTGATTTGAAAGCTAAAAAAAACTTGCTTTCACTTGTCATATTCTTAAAATTTTACTCTCTGGGTAAAGTTTTGCCAAGGATGAAACATACCAGATTAATAATAACTTTAAAGCAGAAAGTTCAACTAAAAGAAATGTAATGTATTAGAAAAATGTAAGGGTAACTAAGGGACATGAGTTGATAGATTTGGCTGTTTTGAATAAATCTCTCCTTGCATGGGTGACAATTGATGAAATTGATCACGTGATCACTTTACTCTATCACCAGATTGATCAGACATTTTTTAAAACCTTTATTGCTGCCCTTGGCAATAATGAATGTCCAATGCAGTGCATATTCAGTGCTGTAAATGCCAGCGGTGTTGGTCAGCGCAAGAACGATCGTTTTTGCTTACATTTCTTCATTGTGACCAGCATGCATGAGGGGAATTATGATATTGCTAAATCGTTAAAGCAACTATTTTAAGTAAGTAAGGGTCCTCCAGATGCTGTAAAACATCTTATAACTGCAAAGTTTAAGAACCCTCCTCCAGTTATCTAGTACCAAGAACTTGTAATATTCCTACACTCAAGAAAGGCATCCAGTCCCGTTTCGGACTCTCTTATTGAATCAATCGTGACTTCCTCAGAGAGTTCCACAGGGGTTTATTCTCTAAAGTTCAAATTGTTGTGTAAAGGTGCGAATTTGCCAGCTAAGGACAGTCGCAATAGTCTGCTACTGTCACAGTCACAACTGTATAATGAGAATATTGTTGCAGGCGTAACTTGACAAAGGAAATGTAAAAGTCGTAACTTTAAAAATCGTTGCAGTCGTGATTTTATAATGGGAGAATTGTCACAGTCGTGGATTTGCTCAGGGAATCTGCTGTTTGAGATTTTTACAGTCGAATTCTCACTTTAGAGAATAACCCACATAGTCTCACTACCCTTACAGTCCCTGTTATCAGGGAATTCAGTATGGCTACTCCGTTTAAAAGCAGGCACAGAACACATGAAACATGAGCAGGCTCTAGCAGTGATGTGCTGCTCAATCATACAACATTTTGAACTAAGCGCCACTCTAGGGTTGCCAGTGAAAATTTATTAGATGGAAATAGACTTGTAAGTGGAAAGTGCGGTTTAATGGTACTATGGAGGTCGGTAACTGTAGTATTTAAAAACCTCACCTCACCTTATAAAATGCAAGCTTTTATTCTGCATTAGGAACAATTAATACATAAGGAGGTTTTGTGTTTTGTTTTCCTCTTTTCTGTTACTTGTCCTTTAAGGTAAGAGACAGAAAAGATTAATATAAGATGCAATCACTCTATAGCGTTTTCTTTAAAATTATTCTTCTAACACAATTTCTTACATTCATGTTATGCTCAAACCATAAACCATAATATCTATAAAGATATTCCCAAGGGTAAAATCAACCTTTGTGTTTCATTTTCCCTTCATATCTGTTGGATAGAAATAATAAGACAAGAACACTTTGAAATAAATGGCTGAATGTGACCAAGCAAAGCGCAGAGAGTATTGTTTTCTTTACAGAAAATTGTACACAACCATTAACTTTAGACTGTAACTGTAAAAAGCTTCCTTTAAAATGTTCTTCTAAAACATGTTTTAAAGTAATTTTGGTCCGTTATTACAAAGAGAATTGTGTTTTCTTAAAAATGTTTCACCATTCATCCAAGTGACATTCTGATAGTCAGAAGTTTTTATTTGGGATAATTAAGTCACTTTAATTAAATTGCTTGAAACCTAAGGTAGGTGTGGAATGTCCAAGAGTGGAGATGTGAACATCTGTAAACTCAGGCATGGGAATTCACCAACAGGGGTGATCTTTTACAGAGGTCTAGTAATAACCCATAGCAACCAATCAGCAGTCAGCATTCTCTGGTATGAGGAAGCAAGAATAATAAAAGACAACTTTTGATTGGTGGCCTTGGGTTACTAGACCTCTGTAAAATTTGCCCTTGATGATAAATTCCTCAGAGGAACTCCACTTAGTATAATCCAATCATCGCTGTGAATATTAATTATTTTTACCACTGAAAGTGTGCATTGTTAAAATATCTGGGTAAGAATGAGAAAATAGCATTTTATGTGTAAGATAGGTGTTTCTGAAGGCTCCATCAATTTTAGCCTCCTTTACTTGTCTTGCAAACTAATTTTCCCTTTTGTCTATATTGTATACCTTTCTTTCTTACATAAGATATAGATAAACAGCTAATTTCGACAGTTATCCCCTTGTTCGACAAATCTATTGGCAGCTTCATCAATAATGAGAAGTGAAGTTGTGACTATTTTGACAATGAAACTCCCCAAATTGTAGAGAAGTGACTTCGACAGATGAATTCAGACTATAGTTAATAAGGCCCAGAATCTTTGTTGAAGGAGTAATTTATGCTATTCACATCTGTACAACCTAGCATTAACCTTATGACATTTTTGACAACACCCACCAACATGCATTGGCAGATACATGAGATACAAGCTGAATTATTTTGATTCATGTTTGCTTTTGGAATTTATTGTGATTTATGCAACAGCGTAGTGTCAGAGAAGCAGGCATGACTAATCAGATATGATGACTAATGGTTTGGGCAAAAAAAGGAGAAAGTTTAGCCTGAGACAAGGTTTATATATATATATA
>JAKJJM010116153.1:0-11342 GCA_021901965.1 Pipa carvalhoi
TTTTTTTTTTTTTTAAATTCTTTATTATCAAACCTAGTTCCCTTCAAAGTACAGTATTCCAAGGTCAACAATGAAAGTTTAAAAAAAAATGTATTCAAAGTACGCAACCTTAGAAAGTTTATACCTTGATATATACTACTGTAGCCAAGTAAAAGATCTAACCCTGAACATGTCAAACGGGAATAAATATTTTTTACTTTTTTTTTTTTTAATTCAGAAAAAAAAACAAAAAAAAAACCCTGAGGTCTCCAAAAACCCATTCTGTCAGAAAATCCCCCAAAATATCTAGATTTTTTTTTTCAAATTCTGAAAAATTCATTGTGTTTTACCAAATACAAAAAGTCGTTCGTTCACTTACTAGTCAACCAGCTAGACCTAAAATCAAAGTATTTTATGGGGATGCAGTACGATTCAAATTGACACAATCTTTACTTAAACTCGACATTCTCCTAACTGCATCCATTACATTAAGGGTAAAATTTATTAAGCCCGTAAAGACTCGATTTGAGTCTTTGAGGGCTTAATCGCGCCAGAATTCTCACGAGATCATCAAGCGGGATCTTAATTGCACTTCTTTCATCCAAAAGTTTTGTAGCCATAGAACTTATGGCTACCTTTCGGGCAAAAGATCCGATTGCGGAGAAGCGCAATCGAGATCCCGCTTGATGATCTCGTGAGAATTCTCGCACGATGAAGCCCGCAAAGACTCAAATCAAGTCTTTACGGGCTTAATAAATTTCGCCCTAAGTGTTGATAACCTTACCTTTTCACAGAATTCTAGAATGTACAGTTAATAAAGGATTAAAAAGCAATCTATTCCAGCACCACCTCTCCAAGCCACACTATTTGGCGAGGAGAAATTAGTTCAATTGCAACAACTATAAATAAAACGTAGAAAACAATTTGTACCAGGCATAACAGATTATACAGACTTATGTAATTAAAAGTAAAAAAAAAAAAAAAAAAAATTCACTGGTTCAGCAAAATACTGTAAAGCACATCATTTCATGAAAGGGCTTATGTGAAAGCAAAAATATTATGCATCGTATGCAAGCCACATATGAGGTCTTTTGGTCACCTTTGGCTTCTGATCAGGTGCTTGGGTGGCATTTAAACAGAATTCGAAAAAAGGAAGTTGTATCTACCAAGAACTGCAGGGAATTATGGTGAAATACATATGAGCGAGCCGGCAACTGCCATGAAGGGTTTAGTTATGGCTTCTATGCAGGTGTTTCATAGGCATGTTTAGCCCACAACATGGACTCTAGTAACGATACAATCTATGCCGCACACAGATGCCAAAGCCTACAAGTAGATTGCAACAGCTTTGATGAAGATTTCTGTGAAAATCCCACATAAAGGATGCCTTGGGAAACTTCAATATGTAACGTATGGATTAATACTCACAAACTGAAGTTTGTAACAGTTGTACAGAAAATATAGAATGGTAACTTGTTCTCTCCTTTCTAAATACTGGTTTTGTTATACTCACAACCAAACCACAGAAATGAGTGTAGGGGATTCTGCAATAAACAAACAATGTGATGACTAATGTAAGGAACACCTGTAGACAGAGTAAGCAGCCCCGTGTGGCAGGACTAACTCCAATTAACAAAGGGATGAAATCACTTTATAATAAAATGTGCCTGTGCATGGGAGGAGGGAAGAGGGTCCACAAATTGGCCATTGTTTTACAGAAAGGACCTGGTACTAATCTCAAAATGTGGTGGACTTTATGCAAGGCCTACTAGAATGGGAAGAAATGATTAGCCCCAATTCCATTTATAAAAGACTATGATGTGCCAGTGAACCTATGAATGAAGTGGCATGCATACCCTAAAAAACGCTTGCGCTTTTGTAGGATTAAACCTTTTCAAACAACAATTAGTCACAGTTTTCACTTCGATTCAATTCTTGAGCAGAATCAAAATATAACCATAATGCTTTATAGTTTCTGAAAGCCCTGACACGCATCCTTGAAACAATGGCCACTTTCATACAAGCCATTTAACGTTCTAAATATATAGGAGATGCTGTTTACTTAAATAAAAAATATACCAAAGCTCTTCTAAGTGTGGAAAGTGGTAAACTGAAGACCCTCTTAACACTTCAGAGCCCCCCCAACGATGAGTTTTGCCCTGCATCAACTTTTCCATAAAAGAAAAAAAAAACAAAACAAAAAAAAACCCAGAAAAACACTAATAACCAGCTGGCGATCTTAGAGACTATGGGAAGAACCATTACTAATCTTGCTTAAACCCCAGGATTTAAAATTATTATCAGGCAGAGATGAATCTGTTGTAATGTTCCATCAGGACCCGGTGTCTTTACAAACCCCCTCCCAGTCTACCCACAGACAATACAAACCCATTCATTATCCTAGTTTATTTGTTTTAAAAAAGAAAAAAGGCACAAAAATGGGCAGCTCTGGGAGGTGAGCTTTCAGTCTTCAAATGAGTTATAAAATAAGCTGCAGGCCCCCTCTGTGTCCCACTGTGTTTGCTAGAATGCTACAGAATGCACTACTGAAACAGTGGATGGTGGGGGAGCTAATGTACATGTGAATCAGATAAAGGAACAATGAATAAATACAATCCTCTGGTGAATGAGTTGTGACTTTTTCTCTGTGATCCAGTTTTCAAATGAGTTATGTGATGTTCTTGAAGTTTTACTTAGGGTGTTGGTGGTGCTGAGGGCCTTCTGACACAAGAAGCCAAAGAGACAATTGAGGGCGGATGTTCCATCTGCCCTCATGTTAGCACCGCTAATCTTCAAGCTGTGGTGTTTATGTTTAGTCCATGTTGACGTGGATTTGTTTGGTTCTAGTAGGCTGGTTGGCATCAGGTACCTGAGACAATAGCACCAATCTCATTGAACAGCAGGGAGGGGCCATAGAGGTCAAACAATGGAGAACGAGGCTCAGAGGCTAGCTTGGTGCCACCAAAAAAATAAATATCTGATAATTCAGAAGGCTGCTCTCCATCGAGCAGTTAGATCACTGTAAACCACCTGCTCTTGCAGTCTTCACAGGAATGTGTCAAACTTGTGAAGTGTTCGTTCCATATCCTGTAAAAAAAACAAAAATCCAGTGTTAAAAATAGAACAATCGACTGGGCACTCATAACCATGTATGTTCTTTACAAAGGGCAGCAGTAATGAGCATCATTTTCTCTGTTGTGTTAATGTGAAGATTAATTTAAAAAATTCCCTTTGAAGTACATTTTTTAAGTAAAGTGAAAGTAAGAGTGATTGCACACCACTCCTCAATATTGCCCCATTCCAGTCTTAAACCCTTCTCTCTTGCTGCCCCGAATCTCCAGAATTCTAAACCCCTCTACCAAGCACAGTTCCTCTGTATTTTTAAAACTAAACTCAAATCCTGCCATTAGGAGCACAAGCACTGGTTTTTAATGTCATCTTTCTTTTATCCTTAAGTAGCTACTTATGCTTATTACTTACAGGCTAATGACTCCGCACTTTGTGTTCCTGAACTTATTTCCCTCCAATTTAGATTGTAAGCTCTATAGGGCGGAGTCCTCCATCATTTTGTTTCAATCACTCCCTGGCACTTAAAGAGATGTATCTCAATGATTTTATGCTTGTAATTTACACCACTTGTACTATGCTAAGACACTTTTCCCATATGTGAATTATGATTGTATTGATGAATTGTACAGCGCTGCATAACTTAGCAGCAATTTATAACTAAAAATATACATGCACGCAGTTAAGTTCATTACAGCCTATTTACACATTGTTTCTGTCTTATGATGTCCTTCTAAAATGCCCGTCAGTCTTAGTCACATGTAAAAAACACATTACACTAAACCAGGCAAAGGGTGTGGCCTAGCAACAAAAGGGAAGAGACCACCCGAAAACCATTCAGGGAGTCAAGACTCTACAGCAGGAATATATCAAGTGCAACAAAAATAGTGAACAAACAGATACAACCAGGCAAACATAAAACAAACAAAAAGCAATAAAGATCTGACAAGTGCTGTATTTCAATAACTGCCATACCAATCCCAATGGGATTTTCATTTATTTATTTGACACAAAGATCAGTACTAGAGTAACTAAGAAAAAGTCACACGACTGGGTTAATGCAAATGAAATGTGACGCCAACTCACCTCGACTAGGTTAGTCTTGTCATACTCTCTCCTATGCAGGTAGATGCACTGGCTGAGCACAGAGTACCACCTTTCAAGCTCATCGACTGTGGAATTGTGGCTTTTCATCACCAGCAAATCAAGAAGTTTCTAGGTTGAAAAGGTAAACATTTATTGAGGACAACAGTATCTGATCAAGAAATAGAAATCAGCTATATAGAAGGAATTACTTTTTGCACACCCCTACATAATGTATTATGGCTCAGCAACAAAGTGGATAAAACACCACAAGGTATAATAGACACCCAGGATGTCCAACTGCTGTCTCATAAAATTCTTTGCACTTCCTGGCTGCCTTCAGTTAATACACGGATCCTGGGAGGTGTAATGCAACAAATATTGAAGGCATCCAAGGTTTGATGTACCCCAAATATCATATAAAAGGAAAAGTATACACTTATTTATAAGAGTGCTTTACTTGCAAGCAGCTGCAACACAAAGATTTGTAGCTGAACTTATTGTTATAGGCTACGAACAGGACCCATTGATTCCACTAGGGCAGGGGTTGGCAAACTTTGAACAGGAGAGAGCTATTTCGTTCCCTCCTCCACCAGTGAATAATTTTTGTGGAGCCGCAAGGTGGGAGGAGCACTCCCGATCACATGACATGCTGACTTCCGATCAGAAGAAGCATCGGAGATCATGGGCGGGGCTAGGAAGACGCACTCCGAGCCACAACAAGGCAGAAGAAGAGCCGCAGTTTGCCAACCCCTGCACTAGGGAAAGCCAGAGATTCTTCTTTGTTCAGACAGCAGCAGTATAGTTCTCTGTGATCCCTACATCAAATTGGTAGAAGAAAAAAAAAAAAAAAAAGAGAAGCACACAGCAAACCCCAACTAAACAATGTGCAAAAAATATTCAATCATCATTGCATCCACAGTCAACAATCCAAATTCATAAACAACAGTATTGCAGATGGTTACAGATATCTGTAAAGCTCCTTTATTTAGTGGACATTACAACTGGCACAATGTTCTGCAAAGCACAGATGAAGGGAAAATGCCCCATCACACACACAAGTCTGCATTGTTAACTCATTTGTTCCATAGTTGCTACATTACACATACTGCACTACAATTCTATACTGGCTTCCTGTGTACAGACTACACTACAACAAACACCGCTGGACTGATTCACTACTCCTCTAATTCCTGTAATGCCCACCAGTCTCTGCCAATTCCTCCACTGCGTGCCTATTGCCCGTCCTGAACTTATAAGTTTCAGATAGCAGGATTCTAAGGCAATTTTTATAGTATTTGATTTTGTTTTGCTTCAGTGACCCTCTAAAACCAGAAAAATAATTATTCTATAGCTTGATGTTTTTTTTTTTAATTCATCATTTTTTATTACTTTGCTTTCTGTTCAGACCATATGAAGAACAATTACTCTTACAGCCTGTACATGTCTGGCTACTAGGTTAAAGGACCCCTAGCAACATGAAAACCATTGGAATGTAAACAAGAACAAAAGATAAAAAAACAAAAAGCAAAGATCAATTGGAAACTATTAGGAATTTGTTATCTGCAACACAAGGCAGATAACCCTTAACAATGAAGCCACATCTTACATCACTGATCTTGACTTAAAATACCAACCCAGCCATTATCTCTGTTTTGCACACAAGCTCCTTCTCTCATCACATCTTTCTGCTCATTCCTACAGGACTTCTCGTCTTCTACCCTTCCTCTGGAACTCCCTTCCTCACACTCTCAGACAGTCTCAAGGCATCTGAATATATATGTATTCTTTAAGAAGTCACCTTTTCAAGAAGGCCTACGACTTGTTCCCTTACATATTTTACTCTCCACTAACCTCCATGATCTTTAAAACATAAAAACTGATCAGAAAGCATCATCCAGTCTCTTCATAAACAGGGATTTTGGATCTCCATCAGGTTCCCATACCTAATGTCTCTCCTGATTAGACTATAAGTGCCTGAGAGCAGGGTCTTTATCCCTATTGTTTCTTATACCACGTTGTGACAATTTTTCAGAATGTATGAAATAGGTTACCTTGTCTGCATCCCTTACTACCGAAATGTTAGACTAGACCGGGTATTAATAACACCATCACAAGCAAGGGCAGCTAGCTTGTAAGTATCATAAGTACATTACACAGATTTATGAAGATGTAAATAAGTCCATACATTGCTGCTGTTTCATCACTGACACTTAAACAAATTCCTTTTGGTAACACACAAACTAGGACTGAAAGCTTAAATGATGTGACCTACATATATTGAAAAGAAAGTAGAAAAATCCAGTTGCCGCCATGCATGACTCATTCGGAGAAAAACGTTTGTCAAGAGCTCTAAAAAAGATGACTCTATTGTATACCCACTGCCATAATACATTTTTATTGGAAAACAAATGATAAGTAGAATTTGAATTTAAAAAGGATATCAGTCAGAATATAGAGATAACACTTAAGAACTAAGAGGCTTGAAAATTCCCCACATATGTATTACTTGAATCTAATAGTTTGTGTTACAGTTCATGTTTTCATATTGGTCTTCTACAAACATACCTGTTGTAACCACAAGAAGCCAATGCAATGTCTGTCTTGACCTAAATTACTTACTAATGAGTTCAGCTGCATTCCAAACACTGACTCAAGTTTTCCATGCAAGATCAGATAGCAAGATTGATTTATTTGGTTGGTTGATTGAGAATGATGATACACAGCAAATAAAACATTTAAGAAGAGTAAATAGAATTAGTAAAATTATATTACAGTAAAAATACTATTCCCTTTAATACAACCGTATGCATTTAATACATGAACATTCCATTGTTTCCATTACCTGAAGTCTTTCATGGTCCACAACTAAGGGTGGCTCAGGTTTCTCTTCCGAAGCCGGCTCCTTGGGAAGTGGAACACTGCCGGGTTCCGCTACTGTTCAATTAGAAAAATGAAACATATAACGGTAAAAAGTTACAACCATTAAAAGGCTGATATTTTCTTTTCCTAAATAACGAGTAATTAAATAAATTGGGGTGCAGTTATGCAAGGGGAGCTCTTCCCAAAAAGCTAGAATTTTATAAGTTATTCCTTCTTACAATTAACTGAAACATTTCCTTATTAAAACGACACAATAAACATTACTATTTTATGCACTAACAATAGCACTGAATTTTAATACTAGGGTCCCTTTAAACTGAGCAGAGTGATATCAGTAATAATAAGAACAGCCAGAAAGCAATACAATTTATGAATTTAACTTCAAAGATAACTTTATTTTTTTTTTTTAACAACTGCTGTATTTGAATAACTGCAATTCCAATCCAAATGTAAACTTATTAGGTGTTATTGGTCCTTTAATATTGATATAAACAGATTTAGGACACTGTTTGCACTTGCATTTGCCTGCTTTGTCTTCACCAATGCAACAATCCTATTTCATTATATTGCTGATATACAGGTTTATCTTTAGAGCAGAAAGTTGATTCTTGATTTGTATTATTTTTTGAGTTGGTATTTCTTCCTTTTGGTTGCAGCCATCTTTTATCAGTTACAGGGGAACTAAAGTGCTCATTCATCTAGGGGTGATTCTAGATAAATTGCCCACGCTATAGGTTATAACATAAAGGGTGACATTTATGAAGCCCGAAAAGACTCGAATACTAGGATTCGAGTCATTTTGGGCTTAAACTCGCGAGATCATCCTGTGGAGATTTCGCTTTCCGTATTCCAGAATCGGGTCTTTCGATCAAAAGGTAGCCATGATTTCTATGGCTACTAAAACTTTCGATCAAAAGATCCATTCCAGAATATGGAAAGCGAAATTCTCACGGGATGATCTCATGAGATCATCTCCCGCGAGAATCTCGGAAAGACCAACAGCGGTCTTTCCAACTATTATAAATTTCGCCCATAATAACTATAAATGCATTTGAGAAATCTTCATTGTTTTGTGTTACTGTTCTTTTAAATCATCTTTACCAAGAAGAATACATTGTTTAAGGCAGAAACAGGTTATATTCACTAGTACTTAACCTAACATGGGTATCAAAATGTAATACATAAATGTTTAAAGGGGATATTAAATCAAAAATGTTTCTGTTACCTCTATATTTATAGAGGAAAACATGCTTCTAATAATTTTTTTGTTTTGTTTTCTTGCTATTCCTGAATTATAACCTCCTCCATCAACTAGAACAGACTTCTAGTAAATTTTAAATAATGTTACAAACGTTGCAAGATGTTTGGTTATACGAATTTGGTCAAAGAACCCTACAAAAATGTGTTGAAACAAAGAGGGACGCTTTCCAGAAGTTGGGCAGAAATGAAGGCTTTGCACAGTGTCTACTACATATAAATGGATTTTCAGTTCTAGGTGTTATTAGTGCTACACAGTGAAATAGCTGAACGCTCATGATACAGCACCTGCATTAATTACTGATAAAATCACAGCGCTCAAAGGGTTTTGGTTAAAGCAAAATTTGTTTAGACGCAGCCTACATAATTATTCTGGCAACAATAGACTTGTATAATGAGAACGAGACAATGGTAATCATAATGAGAGCTGAACAATTGCTGCCTCGTTGCTCTTGCAACACCAAAATAAGTTTGACAGGGGGAAATACGGATATGGAGACACTGAATAGCCTGGGAAATTACGAAAAGTAAAATCAAGAGCAGGGATGGACATATTCTACAATCCAGCGAATGTGGTGGTTTTACCTATAGAGACATTCAGGGGAATTCATCAACAGAGGCAAATGTTACAGAGGTCTAGTAACCCATAGTAACCAATCAGAAGTTGTCTTATTATTCTAGCTTCTTTACATCAGAGAATGCTGACTGCTGATTGGTTGCTATGGGTTACTAGACCTCTTTAAACAATTGCCTCTGTTGATTAATTTCCCCGATTATCCAAAATCATGCAGCACTTTTATTTTTTGGCCAGTACCACATAAATGAACGTGACCGCTATTAGAGAAATTTTGCAGCATTTAAAGGGAAACTAACACCCAAGAAGGATTAAGAGTAGAAATGTGGAAGCTTATGTATAGGGCTTATAGCACCAGTTCATATGCAAATGTGGCGCTGACCTTAAAGAACCGGTAACACAAAAAAAAAAAAAAACTTTTTTAAACTGCATTCTGAATTCGACCAACTGAATAGGTCACCACATAAATTTGGTATTTAGCGGAAAGTATTTAATTGTGCTCATCTGCCTACTTGCTTCCTTCCTTCTAGCTTGGAGACATCATAAAGAGCCATTTAAAGGCATTAACTGCTCATGTCAAAGTCTTAAGCTGGCTGCACGCAATGATCACTCAGCAGACGATTTATCAGTGAAAAGAAGAAAACAACCATCTGTATCATCGGCTGGAAGCACTGGATCTTAACATTTGTGGGTGAAGTGCAGCATGCGTTTCTGGTACAACCATTCGGGGAATTTGCAACAATTTAGCATTCAAAACACTATCTCAAGGTTAGGGTCCATCATTCTACTCACCAAATGAGCATTTCAGTTCAGACACTTTTCCCACTGACCCATTTACTCTTCCAGTCAATCCACTACTTGGTTGCTAGGGTCCATGTCCAGATCATAGCTTGACTGCAGTGTAAGGCTGGGTTCAGACAAGCGTATGATGTTCAGCGCATCATACGCTCGTGTGATAAAAAAAAACAAAAAAACACAAAGCCGCGCCGCTCTGGCCTATGGAACTTAGCTTGTTATAGCCACATGAGCGTATGACGCTCAGTGCACGCAAGCGTGTGTGTACGCAGGCCGACGCATTTTTGCCAGCGTACGGCCGGAACAAGGTAAGTTGAGTGGGGTTCCCAGCGCAGCGTTTTTAGCGTAGGTTTCACGAGCGTATGATGCGCTGCGCATCATATGCTTGTCTGAACCTAGCCTAAGAGAGTAACAAAGGAGAGCAAACCAACTACTCAAAGTTATTTAACGCCAAATTGTAATAGTGATCCAAAATGCTTATAAATCACGTTTTTCCTCTGCGGGTCCTGTTCAGCACGCAAGGTACATATGTTTCAAAAAATAAAAAATAGAGTTTCTCCATAGTATCATTGCATGTAGCATAGCCACTGTTTTATTGTGCAATTACTGTGCCATAACATGTTTCGGGCATGATAAAGGGCGATATGCCGAAACATGTTATGGCACAGTAATTGCACAATAAAACAGTGGCTATGCTACATGCAATGATACTACGGTGAGTACTCTATTTAATATTTTTAGTACTGATGCAACTGAAATGTTGGACAAATGTGAACAATCTAGATATGAAACAGGTTTAGCCTCACCTTGATCATCATCTGCCTCTAAAACTTCAGGTATTGTTTCATGGTCATTCTCCTGTGCAGACCCACTATGCATTTTCTCAGGCACTTGACCTCCATCCAGTATTGTTGAACTGTGGCAATTAACTACAGAATTTGCCGGTTGCACAGAATGTTCTGTTAGGTTAGTACTTTGCTTATCGCTGGCTGCATGAAAGTCGACTTTTGTTTTTCCATTTTGAAGCTCAGCAGATTGTAAGCTTTCCAAGCTGTCAATAGAAGCATCACCATTCAAACAGTCTGGAGCAAAAGATGGATTTTTTGTAGTTTCTTTTTTCAATGTAACGTTGGCATTTACTAACAATGATTCATTTGAGCTGTCCTCCTCTGTGGAAACAACGCTACTACCTTTACAAGGGGTGCCATTAGGCTGTTCAGCTTCTCCATCCATGATGTCACAAGACGACTCGTCATTGGTCACAGAAAGGTCTCCGGTTTCCTCTCCATTTTCTTCCAGACAGTCAGTGCTGATTTCCAAATCCCCATTCTCTAGGACATCTTCGTGATTCTCATAATCCCTGAACTTGGCATCTTCATATTCTTTCTTTAGGTAATAGCTGGACTTCTTCTTCTTAATTATGCCTCTGCCCCACTGTGACCGCCGACGTTGCTTTCTCCGAATGGAAACTGAAATGAAATAAAGCATACAGGTTCAAATACAGGTTCTTGTTCTAACTTTATTTCATCAGAACAGAAGAAGCTGGGATGTACTCATTGTGTCTATGAAAGAAAGCAGAAGGAAGCAAGAGGGAAGGGGTGGAAGGTAAGGGCTGTATGTAGAAGGTAAGGGCTGTATGTAGAAGGTAAGGGCTGTATGTAGAAGGTAAGGGCTGTATGTAGAAGGTAAGGGCTGTATGTAGAAG
>JAKJJM010116267.1:0-12009 GCA_021901965.1 Pipa carvalhoi
GCTGATATATTATGCAGTGCTTTACAGAGATTCATCATTCACTTCAGTCCCTGCCCTGTGGAGCTTACAATCTAGTTTCCCTATTCAGTCACACACACATAGACTGACACAGATGTATGTTTTTGGATTGTGGGAGGAAACCCACGCAGGTGCGGGGACAACATACAAGCTTCATGCAGATGAAGTCCAGGGTGGAGATGAACCCAGAGCCTCAGTGCTGCAAGGCAGCAGTGTTAACCACTGAGCCACTGCACTGCCCTAGCATCTGGTTTTATTTTGCAGTTATACAGCTAAATAATCATATTATCTGGATTGATATCTTCATTAAGCAGGTGCTCCAAAGTCTAACAATACTATCAGTTAGCCTTTAGTCAGATAATTGTTACTGGGCTGGATACCATATTTGCAGCTGGTTTTGTAGATTACCTTAATAGGGAGATAGGTTTCTGGGAAGGTTAAACAAACCTCAGAGCTATGGAAATACTCTGCTTTAGCTTTTCCTGCTGTACAGATATTTTATTTACAATGAACTGACAAGTTTAGCAGTTTTTCAAACCTTAGAAATATTATTTTCTCTGCGCTTGCCTTTCCTAGTCTTATCTCCTCTATTTGGAGAGAGGTGTAGTTGATTTGTGAGGCTGTTTTTGTACAGATATAATTCAAGGAGTTTTGTTGACAACCCAAAGCTCTTCTTTTAGTCCTCAAACCATAAAAGTTCAGACTACATATTGTTCATTTCACTTACTCAGAATTTCTATTTTTCAGCTAATCTTATAGAGAGTCATTGGGAAACCATGATGCATGCCAGAGTCATTATAATACAACTAGAGAATTAGTTTCTATTATTTTTGAATTCTTGGCATCTGTTGTTAATGTTAATTTTGCTTACAATATTCAGTGTCCCTTTCCTTATGTAATATCTTAGCTGCAATTATATTGTAATTTAGCAATGAGTCCCTTGCCTGTACCTCAACTAATTCTATAAGCATTTAAAATCTGCAGCTTTTCAGCAATATACAAGTGAATGGTGTTCTGGCTGAGGATTATTTTATTATTTGCCATTTTGTTCTAGTTTTAGGAGCACTGATTTAAAATCGATTACTTGTTAAATAAATATTATCAAGGATTGCTGAAGCACATGAGAAATGCTCTATGTGCTGCAGCTGAACTTATATGTTACTCTTTGTTGTGTCTACGAACCGGCTTGGGAAATGAACCAAAGTTAAAGTAGCAAACAACTTACTGAGGCACTAAAAGGCAGAGCAAAAGAAGTGTATGGTTCTATGGATAAAGTAAACTGGGCCTAACTTAAATCGTTAAGAAAAAGATTCCTGTGTATCCAAAAGCCCTTCTACTTCAAACTACTCTCTATGTTACCTATTCACTTGAGAAGGTATAAATATTCAAAAACATCCCAAGTTGTTAATAAACTTTCATTTATTTGTGGTTGCTGATGTCATATATATGTTTTGAACTACACACCTAGTGAGAAGTACACTAGAAGCCTGAGAATCAAATGAGGTCTAAGATATTACTAGATATTGAAAGGGCTGACTGGACATGATGAATTGTTCCACTACAATAAGTGTTTCTCTGAAACTGAAGAGATTAATTCATTTTGCTGTCCCATTAAGTACTGACCTCAGTGGACACAGGTGCATATTTCCCTATCTGCTATTTTTTAAATGACAGTTCTCCCGCAGAAGCCACCCTTGCTTTCTCTCCCAGAGCTGTACACTGTATGCCCTTGAATGCTCTCTAATACATATTTTACAGCACATCCCATCTGGAACTATGACAGGATGCAGCCATGTAAGCACTTATTGCAATAATAAGAGACCTTTCCAGTCTTTTAGGACACAAGATGAGAAAATTGTCTAAGACAGCAGAACCGAGAATAGATAAGCATTTTGAATCAAAGAAAATGTTGCAAGTAAAATGAATATATCATGGCAACATGTTTGTAGAAATTGTCCTTGCTGATGCAACAATACGCTTAGTCATGATTATGTCATAGCTAGTTTCTTCATACGAAGCTTTGATTTGATGGACATGCCAAAAGTGAGGCAAATATGGACTCCAATATATTAAAAGGCATTTAGATGATTACCTAAAGCAGAGATGACTGGAGTCCTTCAAACTCTCTAAACCAGTTTTTATGTATGGCATCCGTTTATGTCATCTGACCCAGGACATATGGATAAAACATTTTATCAGCTATCTAGTATGTGCAACAACAGTACTAATTTAAATAAGTTCTCCTGCAGAATATGCAAAATTGTCAGGGTTTCTAAGACATGTCAAGCAAGATAAATTCATAAGGCTAAACACACTTTTAGAGGGAAATGGTTGTTAGAAGTCTATTATGTTGCCTTGATGTAACATGAAAAGATAAATACCAGATCTCGAACTCAGGCGAATGCTATAATTCAGCATTTCAGCACTAAAAGTTTTCTTAGAAATGCTATAATTTTCTTTCATTTATAGAAACTAGGGTTTACTGTAAATGATTCTTTGATGTCCATTGATGCTTTTGATTTGATATACCCATTGAGAGTTTTATTTTTATTTATTTTTTTTATAGTAAAAAGTTAGAAAAAAGCTAAACTACAAAGATTGTACTTTTTACTGCAATAAATAGTTTGTTGAAATACAAATCATTATCGCCCTGCCATAGTTTTGCATTTTAGTAGTAGACAAATCATAGTTCATGTTGCCATATTTATATAAGCTTTTTAAAGGAAAATGTTGCCAAAATAATTGCAGGAAAGCTGCCATAAGCCTCCCAAATTCAACACTTTCTTTTTGCGAAGTCAAATCATCAAATTTATGCCAGTCCACCTTCCACAAATTTGCATTTTGACACATGATGATTACCCAATTTGGCAAATAGATACAAAGGGATGTGTAATTACACGACTTCTGTATGCTATAAAATTTAGTGCTTTTAGTGAGCTGAATTACCCATGCATACACACGCAAAGTGGTGCAAAGAGCTCCATAAGTATGCAGTTGTCATAAGCTTCTAAGTTTGTCACAAATTCGCAACTTCGCAGAGTTTGATGAGTAAACAAAGTAGGAGAAGTGTCAAATGGACGCAATTCAGACCTTTACAGTACTGAACGCACTTTAAGAAATAAACCCCTAAATCTCTAGTGTTGAATATGCTTGTAAGTATCTACTATAATTGTTAATACTACAGCAAAACAAAGTATTCACCCCTAGACCAAACAAGTCTGGAAAGGAAGATTAGGATCATGGAAGGGGGAGATACTCACCAATGCAACTCTAAGGTAGAAATTTACTAAAGTCAGAAACTATTTTTACGCCCATTTTCTGCCATTCTTTGGGCGAAAAGAAGGAAAAGTATGTTTTTGACCATTTCATCCTGTTTTTCAGCCAAAAGCAGGCAGAGAGATCGAAAAACATACATTCAGGTGAAAAACAGTTGAAAAAGTAAAAAAAAAAAATTCAGACTTTAGTAAATTTCGCCCTTAGGCTCCAGCGCTGCCCCGATCTCTTCTGCAGCCGACAGCCAGCAAAGATCCTCTTCACTTCTGGTTCCTCTTAGTTTCACTGAAATGAGCAAGCACAGTAGCAAAAATCTGTCTACCCTACCTAATCACCCCTAGATTAAATGAGCCTTAAGTTCCCCTTTAAACATTACCTCCACAGCTTGTCAGTTTTAACAAATCCCAGTTACTATTTACAACAATTTCATTCTTTGTGCTCTTTTATTTATTTCACTTTTCTAGCCTTTTTTGTTTCACCTAATTTGATATTTCAGTTTTTTTTTCTGCTTTACACTTGCAAAAAAGAGAGAAGATACCTCTTAAAATCTTGCCAATAAAAACAGACTTAGTCCAATGAAAAATTGATTACTAAATATTGCAGTAGTCAACGTGTATATATGGAATATGTGAGAGTGGTCTTAAAAGGTCACAAGACAAACAAATTTGCTAGAATTTAATAAAAGGAGAGTGCAAAATATAAATGGAAGCTGCATTCAAGGTAATACAACTTATTGACCAAGCAGAAGATTAAAATAAGAGGTATTGCACTAACAAATGACTGCTCCACTTGCTCCTTTCAATTTCATTCATATTGTCATGCACTACTTAAAAATATGGCCAAAGCATTTTTAGCTGTAAAGTGCCCATGGCCATGGTGACAAAAAGCATTGTATCAAAAATATAAAAACAAGGTTAACATTTTTTATTGTGATAGTTCCCCATTGCCCATGTAAACAGAAAGAATACACAATTTGTCTGTATTTATCTCTCTGTATCCATCTATCTATTTATCTGTATCTATAGATACAGATAGGGCAAAATTTATTAAAATCGGAAAAGCTGATTATTGATAGTGAATATTGATATTGTGATATCGTAAAATGGCCATTTTTTTGCAAGACAATGCATTACCCGAATATCCGAATAACTGAAATTGATATCGATATTGCGATATTGGAAAATATCACCAGCGATTTTTATCGATTTTTTTTTTTTTATCGAATTTTTATCACGGTGAAACCATCCGATAAATTTCGCCCATAGATAGAGATAAATAGATGATGATTTATTTGTTCAGTAGAGGCTAACTGGAAGTCAGTCTCTATCTATCTACCTATCTATCTGTGTATGTGTATGTATCTGTATCTATCTATCTATCTATCTATCTATCTATCTATCTATCTATCTATCTATCTGTGTATGTGTATGTATCTGTATCTATCTATCTATCTATCTCTATCTATCTGTGTATGTATCTGTATCTATTTATCTATCTATCTATCTATCTATCTATCTATCTATCTATCTATCTGTGTATGTGTATGTATCTGTATCTATTTATCTGTATCTATCTATATATCTGTTCAGTATGTCTTTTTGCCTGTTTCTCTATCTCACCATCATACCTTTATATTATGGAAAACTATGTATGTATTTTTATTTGCTTTTTAATCTGTGAGTTTCTATGTAAGAATTCCACCAACCCCCCTTATCACCACTTGTCAACTCCAACCGACTCCTACCAATATTTATGACTGCTCCAACAGTCTGTCTAATCTGTCCTGATTCAGTATTGCTTATGACCTGATGAAGAGAGGTTAGAATTCTCGAAAGTTTGTCTATTTAAATTGACTGTTAGTCCAATAAAAAAGGTATCACCAAGTATCGCAATACTTTTTTTTGCATCTGTGGACTAACACGACCACTTCTATCCTAACATATATCTATATCTATCTATCTATGTCTATGTATCTTTTTACCTATCTATATCTATTTGTATCTATCTATCTGTATATTTCTGTATCTATCTCTATCTATATAACTGTATAGATCTATATATCTATCTGTATCTATCTTTTTATATCTATATCTTTCTGTATTTATCTATCTGTATCTTTCTGTATCTATCAATCTATATCTATTTATCTGTATCTATCGATCTGTATCAATCTATCTAGGGTACATTGCTTCAATATTGCCACAAATTGATATCTGGATGTGGAACTGCTCAGTTTTGCCTTTGCCATTAGGTAAGGCTGCCAATTCTCAGATGCAAAGATCCAACATTAATATTGCTGTTAATCTAGGTTTCAAGAATATGAACAAATATGTATTTCTATCAATCTTAGTTCCCTCTTAGGCTTTTACGTGTATTTAGTGACACTTTAAGGTGAATAACATAAAATATCAGAATTTCTAATTATAATAATACTTTTAAAATGTTGCCATGTGATCATGAAGAATTATTTACCACCTGAGCAACAATATCACATGCTTTTACACATGATATGCCAGTGATCAGTAGTGACATGGGAAGTGGGGAATTTAACACTTGATGCTCAAACATCCATGTTGGGTACCAGGGCTGTTCCTATGAAAATCGGCACTCCCCCCAAAATTTGTGCGAGCGGGGGGGGGGGGTTTGGGGCACTTGCTAGCGGTGGCGGTGATTGTACGAGCGCCTGTGATAGCACCCCCCCTCAGCTTGGCGCCCCAGGCCATTGCCCGCCCTTAGGAATGGCCCTGTTGCGAACTCATGTGTGGCTGGTGTTCTGTATATCTAACTTTCCTGCTTTAGAAATTCATCAGAGTTCCTGAGTGTTTCTGCCTTCTATTCAGCCAGCCAGAGTCCTGCCTATCTCCAGTCACTCAGATTTGGTTATCCTCAAGTCTTCTGTTCAGCATCCCAGGGTCTCAGTTTCAAGTCACAGTGGTTCTTCAGTGTTTACTGTATTGCCTGTGCACTGTACCTTCCACTTTTCTGCTTTAAGAGATGTAAGATAATGTTTTACTGCTAACACCTCTTATCCTACAGCGTATCATCTGTGTCTCTGCCAGCTGTCACCAGTGAAGGCGGGGTTAACCCAGAGGCAAGAACCTGGAAGTCCTTAGTAGTAAAGGCCATACCCATTTGCATAGGGTAAGGGTAAAGGCCAGGGGACTCCTTAGATCCTATGCCTTGACTTTAACCAGCACCAACCCTGCTGTGGCAAGAGGATCCACATTCTCCAGTTTGAATACACCTTAGTGCAAAGCATAACATGCTTTGAGTGTGCTTTAGAGTCTCCAGAAAAAGCCCTTCCAAGACCCTCTAAAAGGATATCTTGTTTTTCTAGGCTTTTATGTTCAAATAGAGAATTTCTGTGGTAAACCAGCACAGTTTCCAGGTAAATTAAAACAAATGCATTTTACATTAACTTCAGTGGCTGATAATTCCTAGCTCATGTTTCAACTTGGTCAACTTTTTAGTAAAATGTCAAAATAATTCCTTCCATAAGCTCCTCCAATTCAGCACTTTCATTTTTGTGAAGTCAATTACCTGTGTTCATACATGGTAAAAAATTTGAATTATTGCATTTGCAACAAATAAGTGTGAAGAGGTGTGTAAATATTGTATCAGCATAATAAAAGGAGCTGCAAGACAATTCACCATTAAATAATGATTTTTGTTGAATAAGCAAAGTGTCTCATTGTTGTGAAATCACACATCAGTGGCACAATATGCCCCACTATAGCGTATCATATGTTTCACCTAACTATACTCACACCACTAGAAAAAATGCATGTGCAAACTCTGGTTAATCTTTAGTTTTATTCATATCAGTCTTCCATGGCCGCCATCAGGGCATTATTGCCGGGAGTCTTATAAGGGGCCCGCGATCTATGACACATTTGGGGGCCCAATTTATTATAAGAAAAGTTTGAACGGGGGCCCCAGACATTTTGGCTGTATGGGGCCCCAAAATTCCTGATGGCGGCCCTGCAGTCTTGTTCAATTTCACTTTAATAAGATGTATCTTTTCCTATGCTCTCGCAATCACTTTTTTGTAAATTAAAAAAAAAGCAACCAAAAAAGTAATTTCAATAAATATTTATAGAGGCTAGGAAGACTGCCATCTAACAAAGCCTCTAATGAAGAACTTGGTAAGGAGATGAGACGATACAATTTATGTTATAGTCTCTACACCCATGGAATGAGATGAAGAAAATGAGAATTACATTTTCTTTTGGCTTTAATACAAATTAATATATGAGTGCATGAAAGAGACAGGTAACAAAAGGGTATATTTCAATAAAGCCATGTGCATTTACCAAAATTATGCAATTTGGTAACATTGCTTTATCACCAAAGGATGTTATTTTCTGTAAAGTGACAAATTCTTTCACAGTGTGTGCATTAAATGAAATAGAAAACAATAGATTGTAACACAGCGCTTGCTCCGCTCCCGGGATTTGAACAGGCGGTGAACTTTCAATTACTCCAGCAAGGAAGCTCTTTGCCAGCCAATCCCCTTCTGGCTTTGGGTATATATACTCTGCAGAATGGCTATCCCATTGCCTGTTTATAGGTCCTGTTCCTGGTATCTTGCTACCCTGAGTCCTGGTATCCTGAGTCATGGTATCTGAGTCCTGCTTCTCTGTGTGACTCCTGCATCCAGCCCCCTGTTTGGTATCCTGCATCCAGTCCCCTGTTTGGTATCCTGCATCCAGTCCCCTGTTTGGTATCCTGCATCCAGCCACCAGTTTGGTATCCTGCATCCAGTCCCCTCTTTGGTATCCTGCATCCAGTACCCTCTTTGGTATCCTGCATCCAGTCCCCTGTTTGGTATCCTGCATCCAGTCCCCTGTTTGGTATCCTGCATCCAGTACCCTGTTTGGTATCCTGCATCCAGTCCCCTCTTTGGTATCCTGCATCCAGTACCCTCTTTGGTATCCTGCATCCAGTATCCTGTTTGGTATCCTGCATCCAGTACCCTGCCTGCCTGTCTGCCTTCCTGTATCCAGAAGTTCCCTCCTACTCCTCTGCCGCCACTTTAGCACTGCCAGTGGGTGGCTCCCCCAGGGGCCACGACCTGGGGATCCCCTTGCGGCAAAGGCCATACCTCCTTAGGGGGGTTAAAGGTGAAGAACGGGGGATCCCTTAGACTCTGTGCCTTGGGTGGCACCAGCGTAATACTTGCTGTGGTGCCCTGCTACCCTCAGTTATCGTTACATAGATAAATGCTTTGTTTCAAAGCTTAATTGGTAGTAGTTTTGTTTTCATATTGAAATGAAGATGTTGGCCTAAGCTGCTGGGAAGGGACAGGGGGCGCTGTTCTACTGGGCACTACCCCCTCCTTTCCCCGGCTCAGCTCTGCAGTAAAACAGCACTCTCCCTTGTGCTACCCGAGCATGTTACTTTCTGTGACCCGCTCACAGGAAGTCACACTTAGAGAGCACTGGGGGGACAGTGCTGCACTACAGCAGAGCTCAAGTGAGCTGGGGAAGTGAGAGGGTGCACTGTCCTGCTGAGGGGGAAGGGAGGTGCCTAGGTTTCATGGGTCTAGGGTGCTATGAAACTTTGTCCCGGCCCTGGTAGTATGAAACAGACATTTCTGTGATTTTGTCATCAAATCTTTTCAATTTCACTAAGCAAATGACAGCAGAATAATGGCATGATGCTTTTTTCTTCTATGCATGAAGTTAGTAAAGAGATGTAGTGGCGCACTACCAATTTGCTATTAAAGGTGGTGTAAAAAAATTCCTGGATGTTAGGTAAACATCACTATTTAGTAGAATTTTGTAAAAGAAATATGCACACACTTTTCTGAGTCTGGTATATAACCTGATTTTATTTAACCATAAGTGCAAGGTACATGGGTACATGTGCTGCAACGTTTCGCGGGGCGTAACCACCCTTCGTCAGGCCAGACTAAAAGTGTGTACATGTTCCTTTTACAAAATTCTCCTATGCATGAATACACCTATTCATGATGATTTTACTACAATGCACTACCATATCCAATACTATTAAACAGATTATGCTCAGAAATCGCTTTGTGGCAATTTGCCTCATTGCAGCATGACAACGCTAAATTGTGCCCAACTGAATTTGCTACATAATGGGTAAGTTAAAGCATATTCATTTGGAGATAATAATTGACTATTTGATGAATGAATGGAAATAACATGTTAACTGTAATAATAAGACAAAAATAAAGATGTTTATATGGGTTAAGCATGGACAAATAACTGATTGTATAAGAGATCTGAAAAATACACAGGTAGAAATAATTGTTGAAAGCCTTATATAATAGTGTACTTGTTCTGTGTCTGTAAGTGTTGCAGACAACCCAGGTACAAACTGTTACAGAATAAATTGTATATCTCCAAGAAAGAATCATGCTCAAGTCAATTTAATGTTAACAGCAACGATCCTGAAATTACAAAGTCCTCTGAAACATAACAGGAAGCAAGCTCAAGGCAACAGCATTTCATTTTTTTGTTGTTTTTTTTTAAGCAGTCTTCTTTTAGCTTTCGCAGCAGGTGAAAGTACTGAGGGCCACACCTCTGTGACATTACTAGCTGACTGTTAGAACAAAAACTGCTGACTGCATTGAGTGCACGAACACAGGGAAATCTATTATATGTGTCCTAGAATTGACTGGGGAAAATAAATGAAATTACGTTTTAGAACTCTCATCCAGAGGGCAATGTGATGCATTATGCTCTAAGTGCCTTGGAACCACTCTTGGTTATTTTAAAAAGGTTACTCTGTTCTAGTATTTGTGCTTGGTAAACGGGTGCATATTAATCCATTTGACTCCTAAACTAATGTGGACTAAATGATTTGCTAAAAGAGAAGATATATCTCAAAATAACAAGTTTAATTTACTGCTAGTCTATTTCTTTATTAATTGTACATATTTGTGCTTTACAGAGGACAACCATTGACTTCAGGCCCTGTCCCCATGGAGCTTACAATCTAGTTTCCTTACTCAATAACATACACAAACTGTAGGCTCCAATTAATCTGATGTGTTTTTGGATTGTGGGAGGAAATAAGATAATACCGTCAGGAAGTCAAGTATGGGAGAAACATACAAAAAAAAGTATGTAATCAAGACCAGGACAAAAGTGCTAATCACAGAGTGATCATAATTGTTGGTAACTGTGTGTTTATTCACCACTCTTATCTAAATTAGCTAATCTTACACACTTTTTTGGGTCTCAGCCACATTGTGTCTAGAAGGGGTAGCATATCAGTAGTTTTGCCCCTGTGGTCTAGCATTCACTGCAGCTAGAAACAAGCATTGATTATGTGCATGTTATATAGAAATGGTAACTATAACACTACTGCAGGAACCCATAGTTGCCAGGATTAAAGAAGAGATTATACACTCCATGGAAAATGTTAATGCATATTACAATATTGCTGAATTTTGAATGTCACTTTCAGTAACTATAAGTAAGGAAAATACATTAAAAAAAAATCAGGGGACCCTTTAGGAGTGCAGTGCTATGTTTGTTTTGTTTTGTCATATATATATATATATATATATATATATATATATATATATATATATACAATAGGAAGGTTATTTTCCCTTTAATCATCGCTCTGTATTGTGCAAAGAATTATTTGCTTTGTAATTCAGAGCACAATGTTCTTTAAGGGGACAAATAAGTCCCTCAGTTAAAAAAAAAAAATGAAATGAGCATTTGCAGTTCAGAAAATTATATTTGGTGTCATTTATTGTTCATTTATTGTCTACCATAAATTACAGTGAGAAGAAAACATTGGAGTTATGGTGGTGAGCAGCAGAAGGGAGATTCACTGAACCAGAACTCACTGCTTCGGCAGATTTTAATTGCAATCCATAACTCACCTCTTGTGATTTCACTTTACATTATAAATAACATTACAGATTAATTTAACAACCTTCTGCATAATGATGGGGTTTTATTTGTTAAATGTGGGTCTATATTGCACTGTTCAGTATCTTTGTTATGATAATTGTAGGCTTCTGGTTTAATATCTGACACTAAGCCTAATGTTTAAAGGTATGGATAATTCTTTACTGAATTAAACAATTTATCTAAGTCAAGTAAAAGATCTCCATCTGTTGTTGAACTTCTCTTTTTATCATCCACATATCGTGTAGCAGACAAAAATAGGAGGCCACAGGCTGGACACTTCCTGAGATTGACATACGCATCTATATGGTTCTTTGTAAAATATAAAGAAACTGCACTCAAATCTGAGATATATATATGTACTCAAGCCAACAGGAATACGAAAATATGGTACAGTAACTCAACAACAAGATAAATTTAATAGCTGTGTATTTGTGCTCTGGTATCAGATTTTTATGTCTTCTAAGCCTTTAATACCAACCATATTCTGTTTGGAACACCTTTTATGTTAACTCAGTATTTTAGCCTAAACCTCCTTAAACCCATATATATTGGCCTGGTTTGCACAAAACTTTTGATACAAAAACACCTAGTAAAGTATATATACTCATATAATAAGAGGCACAAAAAAATTAGGCTAGAGTGTTAGATAGATATTATGTGTGTGAAGAGCACAATGGAAAAATGGCCCAAGTCCAAAAATTGATATTCTTAGAAAAACGAAGTTTGTATTGGACTTAGGCCATTATTCTGTTGAATATAAATTCATCTGTATTGAAATATATGGACTTAGGCCACTTATCCCAAGTACCTTTCTAAC
>JAKJJM010116305.1:0-10036 GCA_021901965.1 Pipa carvalhoi
GTTCGGCGTTCGGGTTCGGGTTCGGCACGAACGCCGAACCGAACATCACTACGTTCGGAAATGTTCGCGAACCCGAACATTTTACCGTTCGACCAACTCTATCCAGGAGATATCAGACATCGAGAGGGAAGGGTTTATGAAGCAAATGGGTACTGGTGAGACGTGTAGTACAAAGACAATTGCTCTATGAGGAATGGAGGAGACACAAAGGAACACACAGGCAAATGAGTGAAGAGATGTAGTAAGGGGCAGCAGTGTAAACTGCTTTAAATGCCAATAGTAGAACAGCCATGCAGAAAACAGATGTGGCAAAGAATGTCAGTCCTTCCTAGGGAGATAATTCTGGCAGCAGAATTTAAAATGGACCAGAGGGGATAAAGTTGAGAGGTTGGAATGCCAGTTACTAGTACATTGCTATAGTCCAAGTGTGATAAATTAATGACATGCATGAGAGGGGAAGTAGTTGCCTGAGAGAGAAAGGGAAGGATATTGGTAATGTCACTGAGGTAAAAATGTGACCATTTTAGCAGTATTAATAATGTGCATAAAAAAAAGGAGAGAGGAGTCAGTGTGCTGTAGTGTTGTTAGGCTTATGTGGAAAATATTCAGTGGTATTTGTGTTGTGTAATATTTGTGTTGCTACTATTGTGCTATTGGAAACAATAGCTGTAACATAAAAAATGACACATAGAGGTTTATAAATGAAAGGCTGAATAGTTGTGTTAAGGTGTGATTTCAAATTTCCCCATATTTCCGTATGCTGCAAACTCTGCAATGTGGCGAATTCGAGAGCAATTTGGCAGCTTATGTCAGTCACAGACTTACGGAGAACTTCACACCACTTTGGATGTATGCGCACAGGTAATTCTCCTATTCATAGCACATCAGAGTCTGTTGCAGTAGCGAATTCAACAAGGCGTGTCACATTCACCCATTTTACTTTGCCAGACTTAGGGGGCCGATGGCAGGGCTGTTACTGTCTCACTACACCATACTATGCAAGAGACGACTACTGATGCAGTCGCGTCTTCAGTATGGGAATCTTCCCGTTTAGTGAATAAGGAGTAGGGGATCAGAGTGTACCAACCCAAAGTGAAGAGAATTCACTTCCACAGTTGAAATCTCACTTTGATAAATAAGCCCCAAAAGACTTTTATGTCCCTCCCCCAAATTGCCAGACAGGCAGACAAACAGAACCATATTTAGAGGAGAGCAATGGCTGTATAAGCCAGAAGTGTACATTGCCTACTGCATGAAAACTGCTATAAATTGAAATCAAAATGACAGCCAGTTCGACTGGCAGTTTAACAGTTTTTACTGTAGAGAGAGGTATGAGGACATAAGCAGCATGTGGTGTCTTTTATGCTTACATTAGTGCTCACATAGTGTAAGTGTCTGCTTTACCTGTCACACAACAGTATTGGCTGTGATAACGCCTCTTAGCAGCACATTTAGGCTTCCCATGAGACTGACTATCACAAACTGGAAATTATGTTTTTAACATTTTTTTAATGTCTTGAAAGCTTGTCTATCTAAAGTGATTGTTAGTCCAATAAAAAAGGTATCACCAAGTATTGCAAAACTCATTTCTTTTGCATCTGCATAACACGACCTCTCTATCCTACCTTATATTTATATATTCAGTATGCAGCTGTGCTGTTTTTACTGTGTTTATGGGATGTTTATAGGGTTATTTTTCATAATATTATACCTATTTGCAGACGCAACTGAAAATTGATATCTTACTGTAAAACTATTACTAAGCTTTGCTAATACAGACTTTCATTTATAGAAATCATCTATAGATGGCAGCAGAGAGCTAAATGTAAATGTGTTTCCAAGACATCGACATTAAAACAAGATAAACTACATAAATTATTTTTCCTGTCTTAATAACTAAGCTAATTACTTATATTGAAAGAACTGTAAATACAATGCACCCAAAGTTTTAAACACCTAGATCTGGCATTTGCAACACACATCTGTTAATTATTACTTCAGTGTATGCACTGCATTACAGAAACTGTCATCATATAATCAATAGTAGAATGCACTTTAACTTAAAGCATGCACTTTATATGACTGCTGATAGTATAAGGTATGGAATATAGACATGATATTTAGGGGAATATTTATAATAGTCGCAAATAAAGGTTGCATAGAAAAAAGTCGCCAGTGAAAAGTTTAGTTGAAAAGTCGCAGCGAAAAAAAGACACCAGAATATCTTATTTATTAAGCCCCTTGAGAAAAATGTAAAGTTGATAACGATAATAATAACCAACGAAAAGACACTCCATTGAAATCAATGTAAAATGCGGTCATTTTAACACTGCAACAATTTTCGTTATCGATCTTTTTCAGTCACAAAAATTTTAGTCGCCGCTAAAGAAATTGGTCACAATCATTACAAGTTGAGACTACAAAAGTAGCCAAAAATACATCAAAAAGTGGCGACTAAAATCGAATATGGGCGTTGAAAAGACCTTGATAAATATCCTCCTCAATGTACTAATGATATATAAATGTATCCATCAAGAACACAGTATCTGGTAAATGGTAGAATAGAAACATGTGGAATTTACGGTAATAAAATGCATCCAACCTGTGGCCTTAGAATTCATTTAAACTTCAACCTTCGACATCACCTACAAGCGTAAAAATAGTAATATTAATAAAAATATGCAGTGATTGCACACTTTACAGGAATATAAACTAGTCAGTATATATAAAGAAACATTTGTAGCTAAGATTTATGATGCTAAAAGCACAGAGAATACAGCAATACATTTCCTTCACATGTTTAAAAACCGTTTGGTCATGGTTTTAGCACCTGCATCTGGAAGTGCATAATTTAATTCATTCATTCATTAAGAATTAAAAAAAAAACAACACAGAAACAAGACCACTGTAAAATATGTAGAATTTATTTAAATCTTTGATCTACGACATAGTAAAAATTGCGGTTAACTTTCCCTTATTCTAATGATAAAATAAGACATGGGAATCTATTGCTTAACACATTGGGGCATATTTATACTAAGACCATTTTGACCATATTAGTTTCACACTATTTCAATGTCAATTTTTGTACTTTTTGATTTCTCTGATTTATAAAGGATCAATAAAATGTTATCCCATCAAAATAAATCATATGTTGACAGAGGCACACTTTGTAAAGTTATTCCATTACAGAGCAATATTGATAACTCTTGTCAATGGGAAAACACCATGGAGGTTATTCACCTAAGTGAGAATTTGACTGTCGAATTCTCAATCAGCGGACTCCCATAACAAATCTACGACCGCAACAATTCTTCGATTATAAAGTCGCAACTGCAACAATTTTTAACGTTTCAGCTTTGACAACATTTCCTTTGTAAAGTTGCGACTGCGACAATATTCTCATTATAAAATTGCGATAGTAGCAGTCTATTGCGACTGTCTTTAGCTGGCGAATTCGCACCTTTACATGGCAATTCGGACTTTACAGAATAACCCCCTATAATGGGTTAATGGATGAATAATGCATGAATAATGGGTTTTCGCCAGTCTGAGGGTAGAGATTTCTTTTGGGCAATAGAGTTATTTCTGAACAGTTTAGTAAATAGGAGAAAACAGTGATATTGTTAAAAATAGGCTATTTTTCCTTCATTTACTAGTCTAAAACCATTTCAGCTTTAGTAAATGTCCCACATTGACTGAGAGAGGAGAGGAAATTCCCAAAAGCATAGTTTGTAACTTTGCACAAACTGATGTTGCTACAAAAAACACATCCTTAAACTAGAATGCATTTTAAGTATTTAAAGAAAATAAGTTATTTTTGTTGTTTCTGAAAAAAATCACTTTTTAACTATGCAATTAAAATGGGTGTGAGAGCCTGGAAATGTTCCACCCCAGTAAAGGAAACATATCTAATATAAGAGCAGTTACTAAGGTCAAGTCTCCCACTATTTCACTGTATACAATGGTCAATTATAGTAACTTTGCAACATACAGTGACATATATTATCCTGTGAAGATTTTTTGGACTTTAGACAATAACCCCCATAGCTTTTTCTCCAAGGATACCAAAGCAATCTTGCTAAGACCTATTTGACCATATCGAATGATTTCACCCCATTTCACTGTCAATTTATGTTTCCCTGTACTTTTCGATTCCTCTGATTTACAAAGGATGGATGTTTCCTCATCTAAATAAATATTGATCTGTTAACAATGGCACACTTTGTAATGCTTTTCTATGAGGGTCCCTTCCATTACAGATCGATATTGATGTCTCTTTTCAATGGGGTAATATTTTGGACTTAGGTTAAATGACAAGACCAACTCCATAGGGAATAATGGGTTTTTGCCAACCTGAGATTAAAGAATTCTTTTTGCTGATAAAAATGTTTTTGAACAGTTTAGTAAATAGGAGAAAACGGCAATATTGTTAAATATAGGTTGTTTCTCCTGCATTTACTAGTCGAAAACCCTATTCGACTTTAGTAAATGTGACCCACAGAGTGAGAAACGCACAATAATAAAACATTAAATAACAAAAGAAATGTTCTAAGGACTGATTGTAAAATAAATAATGTATTTAAGATCCACTACATCACCCAGAACAGCCTGATGAGTTATTTCTGTGCATTTCTCTGTAAAACATTTCACCAACCCTTACTTTTGGAATTCTATACCCTTCTACCTCCATCAAGAGCAATCCATCAGTACCTTCAAAACTAAATTGAAATCTTACCTCCTGAAGCATTAGCACTGGTTTTCATGTCCATATTTTGCATTTATTTTCTTATTTAATTGGCACCTATAGGCTAATGAATTAACACTTTGTCACTGTACTTGTTGCCCTCCTATCCGTTTATGGTTTATGGAAGTCTTCCTACTATTTAGATTGTAAGCGCTATGGGGCAGGGGCCTCCATCCTCTTGTTTCCATCAGGGCTTGGGACTTTGAGTGATGTGTTTTCTTGATTATATGCTTGTAATTTACCTCACTTGTTCTTTGTTAACCACTTCCCTTGTCTGTATTATAACTGTATTGTTGGATTGTACAGCGCTGCGTAACCTAGTGGTGTTATATACATAAAAATATACATACATACAATTAAAATAAAAATCTTTACAATACACACTATGAACATTGTGCCTGTGCTTTGTGTAGTGTTTTTTGTTTTTTTTTAATTTTTATTATTGATAGAAAACTTTCATACAGCGTTTTAGGACATTTTATGTATGTAGCTCTAGATACCAAATATTAGAAAATTAATAAACATGCCTTCTGAATTCCATGCATAGACTACTTTTTACAAGACATAGCTGCCGGAGGAATGTAGAATGAGAGGTATTTATTATAATCATATTAAACTAGAAATGTTTGGAATCATCTTTAAAGTTATTTTTGTGAGGAGACTCCTGCTCTGAATGTCCAATTACAGTGTTTACTTGGGCAGGTGCCAATACTTTAAAAATGTAGTGAAAAGTGTACCACCACCATTACAACAAACGTAGGAATACCACCAGCATTACCCATTACAACGGAAGTAGGAATACCGCCAATGTTACAACAGAAGTAGAAGGATGTCCTTCTTAGGAAGCTCAATATATAACTTGACTATAGGCTGGTTTACACAGAGTGCCTTATAAAGCTGAGCCTGAATCCCCATTGATACTGAGATTGAATTCCATCTTTTATCACAACTTTTTAATAGTTTCTGTATGAAAAGCTCAGCTAGTAGAATTGAAACAAACGCCATTGTAGCTGCTCTTTCCTTATCTGCATCTAAATATGCTTAAACACCATTTCTGTACTCATACTATGCATGAAATATCCTGTGATTTACAGACAATATTTGCTTGATACTATTGACAGGCCCAGAATATTATAGCTAGCAGTTTGAGGCCTACACCATTTTCCATTTGACTGTAAATGTAATGTATGATGTCCCTAAGAATAAAATGAAGACTGCATTAATTCGCATTACATACTTGGCAGCCTTTTATTGCCTTTAAGCCCAACAAAAGTTTGAAATAAAGCAGAAGCACTGAATCCAGGACATTATGTGCCATCTTTGAAGTTCAAGGAGAATTATGAATAACAGTTTAAACCAAGCTCTGCCGAAGGGTCCCTAGGAGGTCAATTTACATCAAACTCATATTCCATATCCATGTTTCTAGTGCAAGATTCTCCTGCTCTTTACTTATTAACATTGGGCAGAAAAAAGGTTCATCATTTATTTTTAGAAATTATTCATTGCTATTTATCTAACAATAGGAAATAGAGAAATCATTTCTAAATGTACGAATTTCTTTAGGAATAATTTAAAACAACAATAAATTCATAATAAATACATTACCATTGAACATCTTGAGGAGTGAAACATTTTAAAAGTTGAATTCATCAACAGGGGCAATCATTTACAGAAGTCTAATAAATTATAGCAACCAAAGTTTGGCTTCTGTGATTCCAGCTATCACATACCAATATGTGATAACTGACCTTATTATGCTCTTTTGGCTTGAGGATAAATACTTTTGCACAAATGAGTGGAACTGAATTTAACACTTTGGTTAAATAAAAGTTATTTTCTTCCTGCTCATTTTTGTTTTAAATTTACCATTAAGCGCTGGGTACTGTGCTATTAAATCTGCTTTTACTCTTTTTTTTTTTTTTTTTTTTTATCCTCAGGGTATAAAAAGTCTAAATAATTTGACATGTAGAAGGTGATAGCAGATTCTGTCTGTAAGTGCTATTTCATTATTATGTTAGTGAATTAGTATTTCTAGGAAAGCTTCATGTATTACGGTAGGAACTGTTCAGCCAAATTAGGTTTATTGAGAATGTAGTATACACAGTATAAGGATAATAGATCTATCTCGGTGCTTTGCATGGAGTATTAGTAAAGTTGCTAACTATGAAATTATACATTTAGTTATTTAATATTTTATTGCAGCAAGTGTAGATTGTGCTATAAGTGTGATATACTTTTGTATGAATGCAACAGATTAAATATGGATATAATAATAGTCTTGATTATATAAAAAACAGTATTCACATCTAATGAGGAGAGACACAATATATAGCAACATTAGCAAAAGCATGTCCCAAGTGTTGTGCTTTGCTGGAGAGGTAAACAACAGTCTAGTATGCTCTCACATTAATCCCTAGGTGACCCCACTGTTCTGTAACTTTATGTACTGGTAAGTGCAACATTGCAGTTATTATGCCAATAGCAAAGTTTCTTATTAGACTTCTTTACTGATTTAATTTCAGTTATCAAAATCAATTTAGTTGAAGAAAACCAAGGGTTGGTATGGGGTTACCATAATATGAATTTATTTTACTGCTGTCAGAACAAATATTGTTTCATTTGCTTTAACAAATATTTTGTTAATTTTTCACTGCTTTACTAATTTGTTTCTGGAAGCAAGTGTTATAATGAGATTAAAGTGCATTTTATATTCCAAAACTTATGTTTATGTCCCATTCTAGCATAAATACAAAAAAGGGAATACTGAATGATGCACACTATACCAGTGAATGATGCACACTATACCAGTGAATGATGCACACTATACCAGTGAATGATGCACACTATACCAGCAGATGCTTCATTAAACATTGCTCCATCTGTGTATACACTAGACACCTGAAGCATTGCAGTAGATGAAGTTCAACTTATTCTACAGGATAGCTGGAAGCTAAGGGACACATTTTTAAAAGGGTGAATTCACCTGTCGATTCACCTCACTACAGTTCGCCTCACATTGCCAAAATAGACACAAATTCACTTTTCACTATAAACTAAGTGACAAATACACTTATCGAACAGGTCGACAGTGGCGATTGCTGTCAGATGCGTAGTGTGGTGTAGTCAGGCAGATAGAAGTAGAATGAAAAGTCATACAGAGTGAGGCGAATTTGACAAGTGAAGGTCAGGGATGTCAGTCACACCATATCCCACTAACTGTATTCTGTGAATATTCTATCTCTTGTCATCTTGTCCCTAGGTCATGTTGTCACTTAGTCACAGTCGCCATTGTCACTTTTGAGTGAATAGTCTCCTTATGCAACACTGAAGCCCTGCCATCAACCCTCCAATTCACCCCTTTGAAATGGCAAAGTCAAACAGGTGAATTTGGAGCAGGTTCATCTAGTTGCAATCGCACCTTCTCATCACTCCTCCTTTTAGTCAGCAGTAGAAGTACCTGTACACACGCACGCAAAGTGATACGAAGAGCTCCGTAAGTTCCCAACTATCACATATGCCCGAATTGGTTGCATATTCGCCATTTCAGAATTTGCTTCATAAGCGAATATGGGGAAGTGGAGAATAGACACAAATTCAGAGCTCTATTTGGACTTCTCAGAATGTGGTTCCAGATCTTTTCCAGACTGAAGTACCTTTCTATGTAAGTTCCTGCAGTGGTGCATACATTTTCTCTTTAAACAGGCTTATACAGACTTACTGTGATACAAAATGAGCATCACACTTGAATGTTATTGCAGCTAATGTCGCAAAAGTATCTGTGCATCTGCTATGGAATGTATCGCACACTGGTGTCTGTGTACAGAAGCTGGAGGGTTCTAAATATTGTTTCATTCATGCCCAGGAATATACAGCAAGCAAAACATGTCATGGGACATACTGTACAACAGAGCCCATTCACTGTGTTACATTCTATGAAAAAGGCATTATCAGTTTCTACCATTCTGTGCCAATGTCAAATAAAAAAGTGTCATTGAAAGTGTTGAGTTTACATCAACATCAGTTTGTCAGTAGATAAATATGACTGCAGTTTATTCTGTGTATGGTAAATGCATCTATAAATGAACATTTAATTATTATCTCTATGTATCCTTAAATTTCCCATACAAAATAAATTACCAATTGCCATTTAGTAAAAAGCAATTTCCAGTGTCTACCAATCATGTTGAGATTTTTAACAGTGTCGAAAGTGCAAACATACTTTAAAGTAGGAATCACCTGTTTGTTCAGACCTATGTGTTTACTAATGTAATATGTACATTGGACAGTATTCAAATATGGTTATGGCATATGACAAATAAAACATACACAGGCATCCACTGCATTTTTTCCATTGAAATGTATTTCAATGCATCCAAGTCTGCTCTGTAGTGAAAAAGTGAATGGGTTTATAATAAGTAAGCTGCCTAATTAACGCTGATTATTATACTGTGCTTACAGCAAGGCTCCAGCAGTTATTTTAAGGGAAGTGGCAATAAATGTTACAGAAATAGCCCTGATAAGATGCAGCAAATGAGGTAAAAGAAAAAAACTGGAAAAATATAACATATGCAGGAGGAGGAAATGCATGTAAAGTAGGTATGATGTGGGTACTAGCAGAGGGTGACACTGGTGATATAACCTGACCAAATTGTGTAAAAAGGAATATCTCATTATCTAAGTTGTTTTATTATATTTTTAAATGAGGAATGTTTATTTGAGAAAAAATTAAAATTATGAGAGAGGTGGAAAGAAGCTGAAGGCCTAAAAGGATTGTATGTTTAACAGTAATACCAACTCATTCCCTAGTTTTATTTTAACTCTAAAAGTTATGCTGTGATTTGCGGGGCAGCGTAAGCGGATACTGTTTGTTCAGAAAGGCAACATAAATAAAGGGGAACGTAAGCCTCAGAAAAACTTAGGCTAAAAATGATGTTCTTTATTGTATAGGGCTTATTACAACAGCTCATAAGTGCACCAGCCCAAAAGCAAGTGAATACTGATGCCTGTAAAGTTGACACTGGAGGTAGATATCTTTATTCCCTCCTTTGTTGGCCAGTGGCCCTGCACATGCTCATTCTGTACTTCTCAGGGGCTAGGGAAAAATATTTTGACTTAAAAATATTGTTGCAACTGGTAAATAAATCTAACTTTTAGCCCAGATCACTGCACTGTGTAATTTGTATTGTGCATAAAAAAGCTGCAGTTTCATATGATGTATTTAGCAGAAATTAACCATACCCCTCCCCCACACTGCAGAGCTTGTTACTAATGTGCTCTGAGACTGCACTA
>JAKJJM010116538.1:0-10911 GCA_021901965.1 Pipa carvalhoi
CCTTCCGAATTCACTGATAGCGAACTCCCATTATAAAGTCGCGACCGCGACAATTCTCCCATTATAAAATCGTGACCGCCACTAAAAAATTGTGGCGGTCGCGATTTTACAATGGGAGTTCGCTATCAGTGAATTCGGAAGGGCAAATTCGGAGTTTACGGAATAACCCCCTTTATCTTTACAATCAGACCCTGCAATTGTGACATCACATATCCCATACTGAGTTCTGATTTTCGTAAATGCGATTTTCTTTCGGTTTCTAAGTTTTTGTCCCAATCTCATGCAGGGGACAGAGCTGTAAATAGGTATCGAGCGTCTTAGTTTAGCATAAGCGGAATATTAAAATCTGACATGGAAATGCTAAATGAAGTATGACAGGTTAGGGACCGCGTCAGTAACATAGGGACTAGACGGAGAAAAAAGGTTTTCCAGTCCAGTAGACGGAGAATTGGTTTATAATTTACTTATACTGAAATGTTCTATAAAGGAATGTATCAAACAAGTTGAAGCGTTTATAAAACAGATTCTTTTATTATGACTGCAGAAGGCATAGAAATAATATAACATTTTTAAAGGGGGATATAAAATCCCAGGTACAACGGGTGCAAGATCGAAAAATATCAATTGGTGTTTTTCGATTGATTTTTTTCCGATTGAAACTTCTCGAACGATTTTTTTTCCTGATCTTTTTTTCGACGGAGTAGTAGCCGTTAATACTTGCGGTTATTGTTCCATCGAAAAAGGATCGGAAAAAAAAAAATTGATTGAAATTTTATCAATTTATATTTTTCGATTGAGCTTCCCATTTTGTACAATAAAAAAACTCAAGGTCGAAATCGATCTTCTAGAGCTTTGTAAATTTCGCCCATTTTGTTAAAATATTACATTTTTCCCACAATCTTTGGTTATAAAGTTACGTTTTTGAGTAAAAAGTTGAGACAATAAAAGTCTCCAGGATATCATTATTTATTAAGTCCCTTGAGACAAATTTTGTCGACACAAAATATTCACCAGATTAAGGGTGGCGAATAACCGTCATTCTCTATGAAAGATGGTTGCCCAAAAGTCCCATCATTTTTCGCAATAAAAATAGTCGGCGGTATCGAAAAGTGCAGCCAATGAAAAGACACCGCCCCCTCCCGTTGACATCAACAGAAAATGCGGCGGATTGAACGCCGGCGAAAATTTTCGCTATTGGTCTTTTTTCTGGTTGCGAGAAAAAATGTAGTCGCGCGCTTCAGAAATTGGTCGCGGTCGCAAAAAGTCTGAAATAAATAAAGCACAGAAAAGAAGCGACTAAAATCAAAAAGCATTGAATAGGTTGAAATGATCTTAATAAATATCCCCCAAATTGTCTAAACTTCTCCCAGTTACAGAGAGTCTAATTGGAACTCCAAGTGACCAGTAGCATTACAATGCTCTACAACACCCTACAGCTCTCTACCTTAGGCGGCGGTCCCCAACTTTTTCTGTATAGGGGACCGGTTCCCTGACCCAGGCAAGGTTTGACGGACCGGTAGGAGAGTGGGCGGGACCAATGCATACTGACGGCCACATGATGGTGACGTGCTTTCTGTGTGAGCGTCACCATCAGGCGACCCAGTGCTAAGGGGCCCATGGACCGGTAGTGGTCCGTGACCCGGCATTTGGGGACCTCTGCACTAAGGGACACTTGGATATCTGTTGCATCTTTAGATATTTACAAGGTTCTTATAAGTTACACCTGAGGAATCCGCCCTCCCAGAATTCAGAAGTATCTAACATTAAAAAAGGAGATCTGGGCATCTGAAGAGCTGTTGAATCTCTACAAGCAATTCAGCAGGACAACTTAGATTGGATTTCTGTGCAAAGCCCGGAAGGGCGTTTACCTCTGGTTTCTGCCGGCTTCAGTCCCTGCTCGCCCGCAGACTTCCAACAGTCGCTTTTTGGGACTTTCACAGTAAAGAGACTGTCAGATTTTATTAAGGCAACCTGTGATCGCCGAGACATCTACACCCACCTAGAGGCAAACAGTCAACTTAGAAAAAGAAAAAGGATCTGTCTGTAAAATGAGCTTCAAAGACAAATCCCGGCACAGGGGAATCGTCGGTGCTCATGTGAAATTAACACAAATGCGTAACTGTGATTATCTGAAAGTGCTTGCTTGCACAGACCGCCTGTTCTTCAAAGCTAATAGACCTGTAAAAAAATTCTCCTGGCTCTTAATTTCCTTTTGTGCGATAACAACTTTAGAGAGCGGAAAGCAACCTGGTGCTCATGAAAATAATTCAGTTCTGCTTGTACGTGTGTGGTTTTATTGGCGAGGATGAGTAGGGTTGCTAGAAACTGCTTTGCTGGGCTTGGCTTAAGGATGTAACTCTCAAATAAGCTAATGAACGCAAGCTGGGCTCGGACAGTGGCTAATTTGCATTGTAATTCTGTGTTGGGTTTGAGCTAGTGGGCTCCAGGATACTGGAAAATTTGCATTGAAGATAGCTTTGGCTGTAGGATCGACTGTATTAAAGAGCTCACTTGGGCTGCTGGGAGGTTTGCCTTCTAGAACTGGACTGAGCTACAAGGCACCTGGTACTGGAATGATGAACTAGGCATGGCTAGTGGTTGAATTGGGCTGGGGTTATTGGGAATATTGCATTGAAGCCATCTTGTCTTGCTCACCAGTGCTTCACTGATCTCAGTGATCTATGAATCACAGTCACCATCCATAATTCATAGCATTGCTGGACTGATATGTAAATGCTCAATATTATTTCACTTTATAATGATTGGGACATTTTCAAGAGCTCAATGGCTTTTCGTGTGATGCCAGCCACCATTTAAACTAGCGATGTGTGCTGAGCGATGGCGACCCTCTCTTTTATATCAGCACGAGTGGCCTGTGACATCACAGTCATAGAAAGGGATTTCCCTTAGGGGTGTACTTTTACTAACAGCCGTGGGCAATATGGGAACTAGCGTAGTTAGAAGATCTGGGAAGGCGTTATTAAAAATGACATAGTTTGAGGGGGACAACCATTCCTACATTATAAGCCCAAAGAAAGACTCATAGCCAAGAAAAGAAAAAAACATTTTTATTACTGTGGACGTAGAGGAGACAGCTGCTAGGCTGCTTGTGGATGGGAAAGGTACAGAGCTGACCCTGTCTTCTTGGAAGTGGGTCATTTTCTGCAGAACTACAAGGCTAGTGGGACTAAGAGCAGAATTTGATACCTGTTTTCACACATTCACACTGGTAACCCCTTTTGCGAGTGTATGACTGATCTGCAGCATCTTGCAACTTAGGAGTGGATTGACTAATCAGTCCAACACCAACACCCCATACTTATTCATCCCTAGGAAGTCACAAATGATAACGACTCACATCAGGCCAAATAGTTAAATAAAGCTCTGAATTCCCATCTATTCGCCACTTACCCATGTTCATTTATTGATCAAACTCTGCGATGTGGCAAATACCCAAACTATTCGGGCGACTAGGTAGGATCTTATGAATCACTTTGCATGCGCATGCACAGATACTTCTATTACTGACTAAGCGCCAGAGTGTGTCGAAGGAGCTAATGCGACTAGGTGTACTGCTCCGAATTCACCTGTTTGACTTCGCCACTTCAGACTGGTGAATTGGGGGGCTGATGGCAGGGCTCCACATTCTACTTCTATCCGACTGACTACGCCACACAACGCATCCGACAGCGATCACCGCTGTCCGCTTGTTCAACAAGACTATTCGCCGCTTAGTCAACAATGAGAAGTGAATTCATGGCTATTTTGGAGATTTAACTCAAATTGTAGCAAAGTGAATTCACCCTTTATTCAATCTGGCCCATTGAGTTGTTACGAGTTTTAGCAGATATAATTCGACATTGTTTCCTTTCAAAGAAGTTTCTTCAAAATCAGATCTTACGAATCCCATGAAAAAGTAAAACTTGCATCAGTCGCATGAGGTGATTTCATGGTTTGTGACTGAAATTCGCCAACAAACATAATGCATTATCGCTGGCTGGTATCACAGGTTGTAAACGGAACAGTATATAACCTAGACTAAATGTGCGCGAATTAAGTCTTTACATTAAATTATCTCTGTGTGTGTGTAAAACAATTTACATATAAATGTCGCAATCATTTTAAAGACGTACCTTTGATATCGCCTTAATGAGCTGCTTCAGTTTCACAATTTATATCTTACTGCGCTGATTAGAATCTTTGGTGCACCTGCAGCCGATTGAACAGACACAAAGTAACGCCTAATGCGGAGTTCAGAGGTCGGCAAGATGTTTCAGCAGAGAAATATGGTGGAGTTACAGGTGTGGAGTTGAGCATGAAATACTTTCTTATAAATGTTCCAATAGTACAATGCAACTGTTGCATTCAATACAATATAAACAGTTTAGCATTGTGATTTTTAGGAGTTAAAGTTATAAAAGGGCGAATGGCTCCCAGTATTAAATTACCCTGGTGCTAAAAGCAGTGGCCATAGTAGTAGGAAAGTGAAAAAACGCCAAACACCATGAGTGACTGCAGACCTATTTTAAAGGGGGGGGGGGCTTCATGACATCACGGTCATGTGGTGCATCAGGACCAATTAGGATGATTCCCAATGCGCCCCTTACCCTATAAAGCTGTGGGCTCATGAGGAATGCCCAATTCAAGCATTCCTGGGACTTAAGAATATAAAAAAAAAAAAATACAAAAAATACTTTATTCCATCATTTAAAAGTCGAGATTGCGGCCCAGGTCTACGGCCGTTATCAAGACTTTAAAACCCACAAACAGAACAAAATGCTAAAAATAAAAAAATTAAAAAATCACAAACTAAATAGCTTACCCATCCATGAAACTCCACCACCAAAAGTGCCAACCCACCGGATGTTGTTGTGCTAGGAGCTCAGAATGGAGGGTACAAGATTGTAAGAAAATACATCTTAAAGGGACAGTGAAGCCTGTAAATAAAATATTTTCTATTTATTGGCCACCTAGTCACAAGTACAACAAGTGTTAAATTGACAAGATTTTGCAGAATAGTCATAGTAATAGATGATAAAACAAGCACTTGGAGCAGAGGCTCTCAGCTAATCCTAGCTTCTCCTCCTGTTACCTCTGTGCAGGCTGGTGTTTGTGTGCAGCATTTAAATTACTAAGCAGCTTTTATCTTTGAGCTGTTTTAGGCTGATCTCCATTTCCTAGTCTCTCAGAGCTGCCTTGCATTAAGTTTCCTGAAGCAAGTGAAAGCGAATTATTTTTTTTTTAACCTGCCGCAATCTCAGTGTTCGGAAAATTTTCACCTAGGAAATCCTTACGTTGTCGCAGTCTGTTCTGTGAAATCTGTATCGAGATGAGGGAAAACACTCGTGCTTCAGCTACACACAAAAGCAATTGAAAACCTCTTGCGCGGAGATACGAAGCGTTTAGAGACCATTCTAGAAATGAAACCGCTCAAAACAATTGTTTGGTATTGAAGGTTTCAGTAATGACTCGTATAGGGATGGTAGAGATTGTGAGAGAGTCACATGTCCACCATAGGGAAGGAATCAAGCACAGGATCAGCATCTACTGGGGAATGACCGATGACCTTTGCCTCACGACCAGAGACGACGTACCACTAATGTTCCCTCGACTTCTATGATGTCAAAACACTTAATGAATAAATACAAGATCATTCAGCAGCTCAGTCGTAGTAAGCAACATAAAGCAAATGCCAGCAGGGAAGAAGCATTATCAGAAAGCAGTTTCCTTGGTTTAGTAACCCATAGCAACCAATCAGCAGACTGACTTATTATTATAATTTATTTGTACAGGCCTGACATTTTACCCAGAGCTCCGGTGCAACCGATGTTTGAATAATAAGCAAACATTTGATTGGTTGCTATGGGTTACTAAACTCTTATTACATTCCAAGGAAAAAATGGCTTCCTCCACAAGCAGCCATGCTATTGCCAACCATGTCGAGCTCGTTTACAGATAAACCATCCAGCCAAAAGTAGGTGGGTGTGTGACCATAATGCCAATGCTTGTTTGTCATCCCTTTCAAAACCATGGTACTTCATGTAGATTTGGGCAATAACAGCCCCCCCGTTCCTCTGGAAAGACTAATTTTGGGATTTTGTGGGAATCTATGTCAATCTTTTGAACCCCATTCCTCTGTTGAAACCCTTGGCCCCGTGAAAGAGGAAATCTAGACCATGTGATGCTGGCAAAAACTTCTGATATTGTGAGATGGAGGTTGGGCCTCTTCCTGCACCTAGAATCTGGTTCCAAATGAAAACCCTACATACATGTATACAAGGGTTGACAACAAAGGTTTGTACATTCAAAGGTAAGCTGGTTGTGCATTGTCCTATGTAACCTACCTTAAAAGTCATCTGCGCTATGATACTCTGCCTTCTCCAGGGTCAGACTGGCCCACCAGAGGATCCTTTAGTGGTCCCCACCATTGATGGGCCCAGGCTTGGTGCCAAAAAGTATCCATAATATACATAACATCTGCAGGGCCCTAGCTATCTTTAATTACCCTAACTCCTGGGTAATTGTTTTTTTTTTTTGTAATATCCTGCAGAACTGATAATTTATTATGATAGTTCTCATGTACATGACGTTTGCGAGTAGGCCGCGGGCCCTTATAGTCAGCTTCTCCGGTTAGCCCGAGGTGCCTCAATCCGACACTGCCCCCTCAGAATCTTCTGGAGAGAGGAGAACTTCAGGGGTCCCCATCCCACCCTTGTTTACCCACTGTGGACGCAGATGAGCGTGAATAATCTAAGTGTACCACAGAGGAAACAATTGGGTTGAGGGAACACAATACTGAAACACTGTATAAAGAAGTTGACTTTTCAGCAACCTGTTTGCCAACCTGGTTGACACTTTCCTGGTAAAGGAACTAGGAAATCTTTATATAAAATAAAATAATGTTTTTAGAGAGAGCGGATCAAACTCACTAGTTAGTAAGTAGTAACTTATTATGTATTATGATGAATGGTTGAAGATTTTTTAACCACAAATGAGCTCATCATGGTTCATCATGGTCAACTGCAAGGCATGAGGCTGGTCCTGTACACATCTCTATGGTATCATCGCTGGAAAAATCCATAAATCATGTACCATGAAGTTCTGAACAATGGGACAGAGCAGGGCTTTGCTTACTTAATAGACAAAAGATGGCTGCAACCAACAAAGGGAGAAATGAATGCAAAGCAATGCAAATTAGGAATTTAAATCCACATTTTAATTTACATATTTTGCAAGCAGTTTTGTATTAATAAAGACTCTTTTCCCAACGAAATAGTTGTTCTGTTGTTAATGTTCCATAAAAAATGTCCTTATTTTTGTCTGGAAATGACTTTCACAGTGCCGTACAATACGGATATTGGCGTTAGCGTATCTGGCGCTGAGGCTGCCCTATTACTGAGCTAGAAGGAATAATTACAGAATGCTAACTGTCTGATACAGCACGGTAATTCACTGACATGACCTCTTATTGCAATTCAACAGAGGCTAATTTACCATGACATTAGGGCTGGGCGGTTAAACGGAATCATTTATAGGAACCTTACGGAGGACTTTCCCTAGGATTCCAGCGCTGTTATGCTCACATTGACAAAATGCGGGGCATCTTTATTGAAGTGCGAAGTTTTGCACAAATGCAATGAATTGTCTACAAGTTGCCACTTCTCCAAAGTTTGCAAGTTCAGTGCCCGATCTTTATTTTCTGCAATGCTGCAAATTCCTTCGCAGTTTGCAACATTGCGGAGAATGCGTCCTTATGCGATTCTTCATTTGTGGAAGTGACAATTTACCCAAGGTACAATGGTGTTGATTTAAAGATTTGACATCACATCACCAAATGAAAGTGACAGTTAAGGGGCTTTAAAGCAGGGTCGCCCCTAGCATTTTGGAGACGTTTAATTTCTTTTGTTTATTTATTGTATTGGTATTCGATTGTATTTATATAGCGCTGATATATTACACAGCGTTTACAGAGATCCATCATTCACTTCAGTCTCTGACCCAGGGAGCTTACAATCTAGTTTCCCTATTCAGTCACACACACAGACACAGATGTATATGTATTTGGATTGTGGGAGGAAACACACGCAGGTGCGGGGAGAACATACAAACTCCATACAGATGAAGTCCAGGGTGGAATTGAACCCAGAACCCAGCATCAAGGCAGCAGTGTTAACCACTGAGACACCGCACTGCCCATCAGATAAAGATGGCTGAAAACACAAAGAAATACACCCAAGAATATTACAAATCGGTAATTAAACTTCAAAGATACCATTTTTTTCTACTTGAAGGTTATTTTAATGTTGGGGAGAGACAGAGCAGAAAAAGGAAAACAGCGAGAGAAACACAGTTAAAATAGATTTGAAATGATCTTGAACTACTGGTGTTAACGTGGTAAGGAAAAATCAATTGTATGGTCAATCTGCCCTTTAAATGAAAGTGTCTGTATAATATCATTGTCATTACAGCAAATATAATTCTCTTAGATGCATTTGTAAATATGTCTTGTGTTTTAAGACCCATTTTCCACGTCTCAGATTGTCTCTGCATTATTTTAATCTCTTAGAGAAATGTTCTGCTGTGTTTTACCGTGTTAAAAGCGAAATTCTATTTCAGGATTTTTTACAAACTTCCAAAGGCTATAAAATGTAGTCAGTCCCTCCTACTCCTTGATTGATTCCTCTCCTTATGTTTGCGTTTTGCTTTGTGTGACAATAGTGCGGCCATCCAACCTGCATCTCTACATCAGATTTTTGTACTGCAACTCCCAGCATCCCCCAACAAGCAGGTTGTACGTCCCCGCACTAATTACAAGCAAAACAAAATACTACTTAAAGGGGCTGATCGACTAGAGGGTGAATTCACCTGTCAAATTCACCTCGCTACAATTCGAGTCGCATCTCCAAAACAGTCTCAAATTCACTTCTCATTATTGATTAAGCGGTGAATAGACTTGTCGAACAAATGGACAGCAGCGACCATTGTCGGATGTTTTGTGCAGCATAGTCGGAAAGAAGTAGAATGTGGAGCCCTGTCATCAGCCCCCAATTCGCCACTCTGATGTGGCAAAGTCAAATGGGTGAATTTGAGCAGTATACCTAGTCGCAATCGCTCCTTCGACACGCTCCTCCGCTTAGTCAATAGTAGAAGTACCTGTGCACAGACTTTACTCCTTTAATCGATTAGGCCCAAAAGTGGCGACTATTGCTGTCCTGCAGCGTTCGGTCCTGAGTTCAATTCCACCTTGGACATCATGGATTGTTCTCTCTGTACTTGTGTGGTTTCCTCTCACAATCCAAAAACATCTCAGGTTAATTAAACCCGACTCAATGGCCCATGGTCTGTGTTAATACACAGGGAATCTACATTGTGAGGGTCATCCATGAACCAGCGAGCCCGCCATATCTTGTAATAAATCACCCATATTATTATTGTAGAGCCACCGTTCCAGATCCAAACACAAGGTTATCTGTCAGTCAAGTAGGACGAGAGAAGCCGATTGTCTGAACGCTGCAAAACGACTCCCCAAAAAAAATATAAACCGACCACAGAAATCTGAACGGCTATTTTCGTTTTCTAATTTCTTAAGGGAAAAATGAAGTTCATCGTATGAACCGTTTAACCCTGGGATGCCCCGGCAGGACAGAATTCATTTTTTTTTTTTTTCATTTATTTTTACGGAGCTATGAAGCAATAATTGCGGTCCACCAAGCGTATAACTACAGAAAATTTAGCAAATTAGATAGCGACGGCAGGATTCATTCTCTCCAGAAACTCACAGTTCTTTGTCTAATGATAATTGACCAGGTTTGCAAAATAACCTACCCGAGGGTTTTCGGTGTAAGAATATCACAAGCATGGGAGCCTGTAGCTTTCCATCTGTTGTCAAATTACAAATCCCAGCATCCTCAGACAGCACTTGTTTCCAGAACTATCTGTGCATTTTTATACATCAGTTACCATGAGATAATGGGAAAGTAACATGGCGGATTAAAGTGTCGGAGTATCAATAATATTGGAAACTAACAATGGGGTTATCTGTCTTTTGTCATCTGTAAACTACAATTCCCATCATGCTCTGAGATTTACCTGGCGGCTTAAGTAGATCATGAACGCTTCATAGTAAAATGTTACTGTAACCCCAACATTCTACAAAACAATCTAAATTGTAAAAGCATGCTGGGAGTTGTAGTCCGGGAACATTTCGAGAACACTTTTTTTTTAAATGTAGAACCGCTAGCAGGATTAATATTGTTTTGTTCCACTCTACCTGCACCCCTATATACTGTAACAGTTTTCTATGGACAGTCATTCATTTTAGCAGTCGAAAGGGAGGAGCGTAGTCAGGCTGCCCAGTAACTAATAAACATAATAACTAGTCCTTTTTTGGCTATCTAATTTTATATGCAGTAACATGCAGTGACCAGCAGGTGTCACTGCTTTAGTAACATAACATGCTGCCACTGTTGACTCACGGTAGCTGAGTTTTGGTTACTTTTGGTAATTCCTGTCATCTGTAACCTTGTTAGGAGAACATGGAGGGTTATTAGCTAAAGCCCGAATTGTAGCGGAAAGGTTGTGAATTCGACAGCTAAAGATGGTCGAAATAGATGGATGCTGTCGCAGTCGCAATTTCATTATGGGAATATTGTCGCGGTCGCAACTTTAAAATTGTCGTGGTTGCGGATTTGCTATGGGAATCTGCTGTTTGAGAATTCGACAGTCGAATTCTCACTTTAGCCAATAACCCCCTAACACTTATTTTCCTGTAAAACCTGGCTAATTTTTTTTTCTGTATTGATATTGTATTTATATAGCGCTGACATATTACACAGTGCTTTACAGAGATTCATCATTCACTTCAGTCCCTGCCCCGTGGAGCTTACAATCTAGTTTCCCTATTCAGTCACA
>JAKJJM010116575.1:0-14352 GCA_021901965.1 Pipa carvalhoi
TTAGGGAAAAAATTCCTTCCTGACTCCAATATGGCAATCAGAATAATTCCCTGGATCAAGATACCACCTTCAGTTATCTAGTACCCATAACTTGTAATGTTCTTGTACTGAAGGAAAGCAAGGAAACTCCAAGGTCATGACCCTCAGGTTAACCCTCTACTGGTAGGTGAGCAGAAAGTAGAGGCCACCAAACTGGAACTCACAGAGATACTTAGAGCTAAGACTGTAGAAATGCAACTCGCAGGAGTACTGAAGTTGGAACAGTGGGACTCTAGCTCAAATGTGTTGTTGTGCAAATGAACTGATATGACAGAAACAAGTGAACAGGAATTTGTCATTCAGTGTGTGAAAATGTTGCTCATAACAACAGCACAGAAAAGGATTGCTGAACACAAGGGACCAAAGCCACAGGCCAATGCTGATTTGAACGTCTCACCACCACCTCAGTAAGGTGATGTGTGGTGGAGATTGGGGGGACTTGGAGTACTGTAGCTTGCCTTGCAATAAGACATGGTTACTCTGCAGAAAAGCAAGTGGAGCATAGTGCAGCTTGTGCCAATACTTCTATGGAAATAGCTTTGATGATGATTTCTCTCTAGAACTAGTAGCATAACCTGCTGCCTAATATAATGAGAAAATTAGCCTGTGGTTAATAAAGTATAAGGACCAATAAATAACATAGTATTATGCAGTGGATGCTCATTATATTAGTAAATAATAGCACAATGTATTTCATTTTAATATGCAGAGCACAGATGAATGTATTATTACCGACTGTCTTAGATTTGAGTCCATTGTCTTTTGATTTGCAATTGAAAACGTAGAGCTTTATGGCCATATCTGTAAAATATATCATGTAGATTAATACAGCATTGACCTCCAGCTAAACCCGCGTTTCATAAATGTGTGATTCGGCCCTTTAGAATAATTTATTTGAAAGAAGCCCTCAGGCAACCTACTAAAATCTGCAGCAGCAATTAAAGAAAACAGATTTAAAGGATCAGTAACACTAGAGAAATTTAAAAAAAAAAAACATCTGGATTTGTACAGCAGTCATATATGCAAAGTACTTGTATCTTTGAACTTGATATCCTGATTTTTATTGTTGAGTTTTTTTCCATTTACTGATATCTTGGATCTGTTGGGTAAACAGATGCCCTTACACCGTCACTGTGTTCAGGGAGTTTATATATCACATATTCATGAAGTGCCATAGAAAACCCCAAACAATGTGAAACTTTATTTATAATTCTCTCTAGAAATGTTTTTTAAAAAATGCTGCAGCTATATATATATATATATATATATATATATATATATATATATATTAGTTATGAATGCAGTTTGGCAGTTAGTCTTTTAAATATTTGACCTGTAGAATGTAATTGGCAATAGAGACAATGATGTAAAGATATATGGGAGAAATGTTACAGCCATGATTAAACACGGTGCTAAATGCTCAAAATCAGCACAATCACAATTACCATAAAGTGCACCTGTCGGCTTGTCCCTATTTGAAGCTGTGGGAGCAGCCATCTTGTGCCCAACGCTCCCTAAGGCGTGTCAGATATGCTTGTGCGTATTGCGGGAGGAAGGCTGATAGGAGGCGCTTACTTGTCAATCAAGTAATCCGCGCCTCGTCCTACAGCCTTTCTATCCGACAAGCCTACAGTGTCGACTATGTTGTTTCAAGCTGACAGGTGCACTTTAAAGTCAATATGATGATGCCTCTGAATCACAGCCTATTAAATAATATTTATCAGAAAATGTTGAGTTTTAACTAACGACCATTAGATAATTTATTTACAGTAGTTTAAATGTGCATCTTTCTTGATTTAGAAAGATTATTTTGAAAAAGGTGGTGGATTAGGTGGTACAGTATACAGTTCTAGCTTTCAAAGGACTTGAAAAAGGGGTTTTCAAACTTTGCATTGGTTGAGGGTGAGATTTCTAGGTAAGGGGTGTTTTATTTAATAAGCAGCAGCAATAGTAGGGATGTAAAAGGTCAAGATGTGACCTCCACATGTGTACAGTTTATGATGGAAGTAGATACAAATTTTATCACTTGAGCACAACCCATCAATATAACCCAAAGTATTAAAGAAGAGCTACAATGCTCATTACACTAGGGGTGGTTCTGCAGATAATCTACTAATATACTTATTGATGCAGCTCTTTCTTCCAGTGCTGCCTCCTGCTTTTTGGATTATTGATCTTCTATACTTCTGCTTCCAGCACTTCAATTACTGCTTCCTCTTCCTGATGTGAACAAATGAAGAAGCAGTATTCTGACCTAATACTGCTTCAGTGCTTGCTCACATCAGTTGAAGATGAAGCATGAACCAGAAGGATATTGTGACAGTGGTAGCAAAAAAATAAGACTGATAATCCAAGAGCCGGAGGCATAGATTTTATTGGTTCCCTGGATTTTTAGATTCACCTACTGTGCCATCAGTGAAACAAATTGTTATGTTTTTAAAGCAAATTAATGTAAGAAAACAGTATAAATTTATTTCTTTTGTTTCTATCCTTGCAGAAGGGAATACCCGGTCTCTATTCCTATTCAAAGCACAACACTCCTGTCTTTATCACTGAGGCACTAGCTATCTTCTAAAAAGAGAATATGTGTCCTTTGTCATTAAATCTAGCTCCAAAATATTTTGTTTTTGTACTGTAGCTGCAGCCTTGAGAGACCTTATATTTATTAGCGCGGTGTTTCAGAAACCAATGTAAAATCACTGGACCAACATCATTTCTCATTTTATTTAAGAATCGGGATATCTGTAGAGACAGCAGAGTATGGTTTAAGAGTCTATTAAATGGATGAAAAAATCACTACGATCCCTTATTGTTATGTCATCCTGTATGTATTTGTGTCTATTCAATGTTAATCTGTCTCCATAGACTATGCAGCTAAATTTAATGTTGTCCCCAGCCTTGCTCTAATTCTCTCCACCACATGTTTAAATGGAAGTTAGGCTTTTTACCTGTCCTCCCATGTTGTTGCCACTCTACATTACCGCTTGTTGTTTTCATTTCTTGTTTTGAGAATTTAAGTTTAAATTGACTCTGCTGCAAGGAAAAGCAAACTAAAAGCAGCATGGCAACTGAGCACATATGGCTTTTTGAGATAGAAAATAACAGAAGCAAATTGTGAAGGGAAAATTGGGAACTGTCTGATGTTGTGAAGTGTTCTCTCAAATGCATTTATCAACCTGTCTTCTGCACTGCAAAAATGAATTACACCTTTACTTCCAATGTTCTGTAGCAAGTAACCCATGCATGATATGTATTGCTTGACATTTCTGTACTACGTGCTACCATAATGTAATTACATCTATAGGTGTACAGTAGAACACTAATCAGGAGATTGAAAGTAATAAAAATTATGCATAGTTCATATGGATGAATAAAATAAGAAATACTGTACTTTTTCTTGAGGTAAAAATAATTCCATTAACTTTCTGAAACTGGCAGAGGTTAAGTCCAGTGGCAAGGTAATAGAAACTCTCTCTCTCTTCTTTGACTGACATATGGGGAGAAATTTATTAAAATCGAATTTTGTGTTTTTCGAAAACGGCATTCTCGTTTTCGAAATCCGGATTTCTTGTTTTGCTAGTAAATGTAAAGAGCGGTGCTTCTATGGCATTCTCGATTTTAATAAATCTCACCCATGGGGTCTATTAATTTTAGCTATCCTTAAAAAAAAAGTCTTTAAAGGTGATCTCCACCTTTCTAGGAAGAAAAAGTTGAAACTACTTTTCTTGATGAAATTAAGATTCTGATACACCAGGAGAATTCCCAGTGGGTCCAGGGTGAGCTCCAACAGGCCCTGGGCCCCACAAGTGAGCCCACCTGGCAAGCCAGTCCGAACTACCTTCTCCTCCCTTGCCGGCATTGGGTATGATATCACGTGACATCAGCCAGCAAGGGGCAGGGCCTCCTGGTGGACCCAGGTCATGCCAGATTAAGTGCTTTTTACATGTTAGTTACATAGTATAGATATGCGTTTGAGGGCATGGCTATGTGGGGCTACCTCATACACTATTTTTGCGTTTTAGCCTATGGCTCTGTACACACACCAATAACACTTTGCTGGGCAATGCTTGCAAGTGCAGAAAGTAGTATTTTTTTGTGTTTGCATCTGAACAGAGTCATAGGACTCAAAGAAAAATTGTGAAATATGCAGTTACACTTCATTGATGCACTCAGTTGCATGTCACTACTTTACACCATACAGGATGCTATGTGAAGGTACCCTTACATAAAAATTAGATCATTGACTAGCACTTACATAGATGGGGTATATTTTCATCTTTAATCTTTTTATCAGGAAACGGTAGGAAAATGCGTATCTTATAGGGCAGTTTCATAAGATGTGGTTTTCAGCAAGCCTAGGTTATGTGCTCTTGATTGATTTTGAATTTACATTCAGTTTTCATATATGATTTGAGGAGATGATGTTGAAATATATAAAGCACGAATCCTGAATTCTAACGATGGTGTCTTTGCAAATGCTTTCCCTTGTTAAACAATCTATTAAATACAGCTTTCAAATATATTTAGTTTACAAAATATGCACCCATCATGATGTCTCATTAACATAGATCTCTTGGACAGAGTGCCTCGAATGCCTAATTAATTGTAGTTATGGTGCGTGAAGTGAAAGGTGCACTGGGTCTGCCTTCAGTTGACAGCTGCTGTAGCTTTCTCTGGAACAATCTCCACTGAAGGCTTTGCTTCCGTTAAATGTGAATGCTAACTTAATTTTCCAGTCATTGCTTTTGTCAGATTCAAAGTGCAATGTGTATGAATGTACTAAAGGGACGAAACAAAGGTAAAAAAAATATTATTTGACATTATAGTAAGTTACACAGTCATTGTTGTCACACATCCTAGCTGGTAATGCCCATTCTTCTTTAGAGATTGGTGGGTCTCCTGCATTACCAAATATGACCCGCTAGAATTTGTTTGAATCTCTGCAGTGGCTATAAAAATTTGGAGGATCTGATGCCAGATGCCCATATTGGCTTTGAGTTTCCTCTGGCAATGCTGAAGCACTGATACTGTCTGAACATATCTTACTGACCCCTGCCTGAATCTGACTTTTCTCTATTCCTTCTGCTTTATACCTTAGTCTGCTCTGACCCTGCCGGCTTCCCCTATTCAGGATTCACGTATGTAGATACAGATTCTCCTCTACACTCAGATTTCTGCATTGGGTAGTTCACTTATGTCATAATAGGAGTTGGATCCTTGTTGCTGCCACAGCAGAAATTGCTGTACCTCAAAACAGACATCAGTGGACAGCAACTATAGCCCTCCTGTGTTATGCTGAAGCATTGCTGCAGCTTACTTTATTGAGTTTGGCAACATGTACTCACTGTTACATATCAGTTTGGGCCATGCATGAACCCCATTGGAAGTCTTATGTCCATTTGTTTCCCAAAACAATGCCCTGGACACCATGATGAAATGCATCAAAATACAGGAGGGATTTCATCTGCAGAAAATACAGACCTATTAACATCTGATCTTCAATAAGCATAACATGCAGAAAGCTCTGCAGGGTTCTGCTAAAAATTCAAAACAGCAGTTGCTGAACATGCAACTGTCTCTGTCTAGATTGAGGAACCCCCAAGTTCCATAAATTCTGATGCTCCTCATTCCTTTAAAGGCTTTGTGAATCAATAAATACATTCTGTGCCTTGAATTTCATTCTCTTCAAGGGTAACAATTCATTGAAAGTGCATCAACTAGCAAAAGATCTATCCCAATGATAACACCTTAAAATAAAACAATTGACATATCTGCATATTACAATTTTTAATATTTTGGAAATCAGATTTACAGCTCATAAAATCTAGATGATTTCTCTCGCTTCAAGTTAAAACATACATTTTTGTTTACCTTTTTTTGTTGTCAAGTTTAAAATGGATGATCTGGGAAAGCAATGGTTGAAAATCTCATTCCTTTTAATATAGATGCAAATCACTTGTGGTACATTGACAAATGAAAGCTAATGTTTCTACCAGGGGACTCTATTTTCTACAAATGTTGTAGAGCTCTGCAGAACTACAACTCACAGAGTGATCCGGAGAGAGAAGTCTTAAACCAGAAATGGTTGACCATACAACCCTTCCCAGAATGGTGATGTAAGCAACATAATTATTTTGTTTATGTGTGTTTTTAGCAGAAACATACAACATCTACTATCCTGAGATTTTTTACAGTGCCATTTTCCCTATGGACACAAGAGGCCCATGCCTATAAGTGACTCAGATGGAAGAGCATTCCTAGTCAGGAATGTAGGCAGGGGGACTAGGGGGGGAAATGCTATACATATTTTCTATAATTAAATGCTAAACCTGACAGTTCTTCTTTAATCTGTCTAAGTAAAAGAGTTTTTTAATACTTTGCATTTATTGCAGCCTTGTGCAATATCTATTTTGGATTAATCTGTCATTTTGAATTTACTTTCGTTAGTTAAATTTAAATTAGAAGTGTTTTTTTATCTGAGAATCTGCAGTTGAAGGTGGGAGAAGGACGATTTAGTAAAGAGTATTGGTACAAACCTTCAGTTTCTACTTAGGATTTTTGTATGCATACACTGGTAAAAAAAAAATGTGTCACCTTTGGAATTGTAACAATACATTTATAATGTGTTTCTTCTGTAGTAAAAATAAATGCTAGAATGTGACATGTAATTAAGGAAGGAATCTTACATTAAATTATTAGTGCGATTTAGCAGGCTCTGCAATAAACAGCCTCTGTTTTCACTTTGTCAGACTCCTCATCTTCTTACAACAAACTGGAGACTGAGAAATGGAAGCGACAAAGAATAACTTACTAATCAATGTAACAGATGTTTTGTAGAATTTGAAACAACTTGACTCTAGGATCCTGCTGTCTAATTCACATACTTTGAAATATCTAATGAAAACAAAACCATTTGACATGTATTGATGAATTTAGAACATTTCCATGGTAATACACTAATGTATTAATTATGCTAGGCAGTGAAAAAAAAGGAATAAACACTAATTGGTTGCACAGTTACAAACGCGTATTTCTAATAAGCATATATTTAGTTTATACTAATTGATATAATTATTAGATTTCGATTTTCGAAAGAAGCTATGACTTCATAGTGAGTAGAAGCTTGGAAAGAAATGGCACTGGGAAATATAAACAGGTTAACAGTTTCAAAAATGCAATCATGTTAGTTCAAACACTTGGTGGGCTAAAACCAATCAACATTTTCTTAAAGTGAAGCCAAACCATAGACGATGTGCCTTCTGTTCTTGTGAAGCTTATTATGAGAAACATGTTGTGCTGCTGAGATATTGATATTAATATACATTAAGGTTGTCTCTGTCTGGATTTGAACCCAGGAACTGCTGCTTGCTGCATGGTTGCTTCTATGTTCATTCATGTTATACTTGTTTTCCACTTCAGTGGAACTGTAATGGGCTGTATCTGCACAGCTTCAAATCATTTGACCGGTGCAATGCATTCAGTAATTACCATCCCTATTTATACCCTGAGCTTGTATCTATGCATTGTCCTTGATTGGTCTTGTCTGGAAAGAGCTTTTGCTGTGTTTGTGAGTACTTTGCCCTGATTTAGTGTTCCTGTTCCCAGCCCTTTGTCCATGTACCTTAGCCTGTATTCTGCCTCTATCTCTAACCCCCTGTTTCCCGACTTCTTATCTGTTTACAACTTTGCTCCTGCCTTTTGAATTTGATTCCATCAGCTCTGCTCTGTTACTGAACCCATCTTGTACGACTATGTTTTCCTTTTCACTTCCACAGTAATACGTTTGACATCTTTACTTGCCCTTGTGGAACAATTGGTAATATCATCATTAAAAAACTCTATAGTAGCAGAAGCAGCTGCATAAATATAGAGGATGTATCATTGCCCCAGCCCCCGAGGCCCCGGACCCCTCTGCAGCCCTGGAGTGCCTGGCTCCTGCTCAAGTATTAGTCTTTCTGATCCCGCACCAGGCCTGAGGGACTTGACCCCCTGAGACTTTTAGTTCCTCAGTTAAAGCCAAAAATGGCAGAGAAGCAGTGCAGGGCCCAGTGCAATGAATTGGCTGCTTCCAGGAGTTGGGTGGGGCATCTCTGGGCCCTTCCCTCCCATGGCTCTGTAGTAGGCTCCTCCCCTGCATATTTACTACTTACACCCCTGCCTGCATTTAAAAGGTAAATATTTTTATCTCACAAGTTAGCTTCTTGAAATATATGTAAATTATACTGAAAGTAAACAAGGTTTTGTAGCTGTTAATGTAACATAAAGCAGAGATGGTAATTTTCATGCATTTGTGCAGCAGATTAATCAGGATATTTGCATATTGAGAGTGTCCTTGTTTCAAATTAATGCTAACTTGTTAGGCCTTGAATAGTACTTCAATGAATGAATAACAGATTTAGCAACAGCCATATTTGGCAAATGTTCACACAAGCAGCTGATGATGAATAAAACTTTTTACAGCAAAACATGTTTCTTTTTTTGATGAATGTCTTCGTCTTCCTTAAAATTGGATTCTGTGTATATGGAGCTGGTTAGTATGCTGGGGTTAACTGTTTTAAGCTGGGGTCACACTAGCTATTTTTCATCTGTGTTTTTTTTAATTAGGCTCATTATTGTCTATGGTGCAAAACACAGTAGCCTGTGTGGATTATCCCTCATTAAACAATGAAGACTATTTTTCCAGCTCAGCTGAAAATCAGCTAGTGTGACCCCAGCCGTACAGCTTTTGAATTTTATTTTAAACTGATATTTACATTTTTTATGTAGCGAGTAGTGGTGTACACTTAAAAGTGCTTTTCACGTATAGCTCAATAGTTGAATTGCAATTTTCTATAAATTACTAAGCAACAGAAATGCAATAATGTCAAAAAGAAAAAAGTTGTGTGGATTTAAAGCTACTTAATACTTAAGACATATTTATCAAGAGACAAAACGGTTTTCTCCACATATTGCCTCTGTAAAATTGTTTGGCTGGATTCTAATTTTTAATGTACTTTTTGCCATTTTTTTCCCTTAAAATGTTACCACTGGGTTTTCATTGGTATTTGTCAATATCCAAATTGAATTCTGTTGGATCTGACTTGACTGAAAACTGTTTTCCACTCTCAACCTGGCATTATTTTTATAGAACAGCTGTGCGATAAAAAAAAACCCATAAAATCACACCTACGATTTTTTAAATTGTGGCAAAAAATAGAATATTTTTGCACAATAAGCAAAACATAATTTTTATCCAGTTTTTTTTAATTTTCTTGATCAAATGGTAATGTTGTTCTATCGAGGAAGCAAAGTCATTTGCAGAGCCAACTTGAAGTACAACAATGCACATTTGCTTTATCCTTGTGTTTCCACATTTTAAAATGATAATCTAATGAAGGAATATGTATCAAACAAACTCTTTGGTTATTCATGGAACCCTTAAAGGGTTATGTTCTACATGATCCAAGATCTGGCATGCGGTATGCTAAAAAGCCATACTCTACAGTGGAATACAGTTGAAAGCATATTTGCAAAAGTTTTGACCCAAAGGGATGAGAAATCATTATTGATTTGACTAAAATCTGGTTACATTATAGTTTTACATTTTTCTTTTTTGGCTTCCTGCGATGACTACAGATAATTTAGTACCATACTGTGAACCAGGGGCTTACTTTGCTGCAAACTTAAGTAACACTTAATCCTCTTAAGTGGGAGGAGCCATGTAAACTGCTCATCTATGTCCATGTGGCCATCGGAACATCCCGAACCCTAGTGTGCAAGCACAGGTACAGCTTGAAATTATTCACAGCCATATATCTAACTTGTAGATATGACATATTCATGTCTTATAGACCCTGTCAGTGCTAGAACTCAATTAATGGATTAAGAACATAATTAATTACGGTATGTCTTTTCCCACTTACCCACTGGTTATACCTTTGTTTTTAGTTTTGTGTAAAAAAATCTATTTAGTAGAGACAATGTGAAGACCTTCTGTTTTAGGAAGGCTTGCATTATATTGTCTATGTACTCAGTGCATATAAAACCCTAAATCTTGCTCTTTTATTTTATTCCTGTTTTTGTTTAGATTCTCATGAATGTTCAAACTTGTGACATTTTTAAAGTATCGTTACAGTTGTCAAACGTACAACAACATGATAACAAAAAAATATATGGGGATATGCTTAGGACTGTTAGGGAACAGGATTCCATGCCATGCATTTATTATTTTCTTCTTATAAACAAACAAATGCTAATTGTCTTCCCCAAAGATTTCACAAATGTTCCTAGTTTTTTTTTTTAGAACCACCCCCTCAGCCCTTTGACCCAGCACTGATGTTTAAATTATGCTAATAGGCTCAGCATGACTTAAACAGAGACATCCTGTACCATAGACCCAGCACAAAGAACAGGTGGGAATTCCTACATCCCTGCAGTGGCGGCACTGTACTCCTCATTCAGTATTACTGAAAAAGCACAGCTGGCTGCAAGGAAAACCTGCTGCCTGTCTCAAAAAGGTCAATTAGCTAGTCTCAGGCTGACTGGGATTTAGCTTGACAGACAATAAGTCATTTTAACTACCCTTTAATCTACAAAATTTTAGCAGCTTTACAGTATTGCATCTTTTGATTTGTTTTCAGTGATTAATGTATTGGTTGCCTTATCTCCGTACAATTCAGACCTGCACCCCAAGTGATTATACATAGACGTTCTATAACTCTCACTGGAGATTTCTTCAGTTATGGAAAACTACATGACAGTTAAAATAAATGCAAATATGGTGACTATATTGTTGTATGTTTTCCTGGATAACTTTATAAAAAAAGTCTCTTATTTTGGTCTATACCATGTGAAACTCATCTAATCTTTTAAACCTGATAAAGCTGTAAAGGAAAAACCACCAGTTAAGTAACCCATAAACACCTCTCCTGCTGTTCCATTAATAAAAAAGTATGTTAAGTCACCAACAGGAGCTAGAATGGATTACGTTAAAATCTCGCATGTAAACTAACACTACACAAAATCAATATATGCTCGCATCATATTTGTATGACCTAGTGAAGGAAAAGTGCCACTAATATGGGCCTCAGAATCCCTGTGATTGCAAATGGGGATAAATGTTCAGTTGTTTTATGACCAATAGAAGAAAGAGTAGGAGCAAGAAATATCTGTTGTTATGGATGCTCTTCCCTTTGCCAGAGCAATTTGTTTTGTTAAATGGTTAGCTGAGAGTGATTTTAGTGTTTTTTTTTTGTTTGTTTTTTTTTTGTTCTGTAAATTATTTCAAACATTTAAGGCTTTTCTCTAAGCCCTGAACTAAGTAGCCTTCTGCTTTCTGTATTTTATATTTTTTGATGTTTTGTGTATTGTTTTCTCCTTTTTTGGTACTGTGTACTGATATTCTTTGGTGATAGGTGTTTGACATGGTAGATCTAACCAGTGGCTTACCTACTCATAAATACACTGTCTTGGACACTTCTTATTTAAAATTATGGGTACATATTGAAATGAACCCCACAATCAGGACATCTCTCGAAAATACAAATATGTATATGATATATTTTGATGGATTTCATTAAAATGTGAATTCACCCGTCCAACAATAATTTAAGATCTTTGATCCAATCACCTACAATTCCCTGAAGCAGGGAACCTATTTAGAAAAGAATGTATAATTTGCTAAGTGAGTTGAAGTGCATGAAATTGAAAAGTTGGTGTTAGCAACTGAAGCGATGTATAGTGTGGTGTTAATGAATGCACACATAGTAAAATATCTAGCATCCACAAGTATCCAAAAAAGGTAAAACAAGAAGTAAATAAGCTAAAAAGACAATCCAGCAATGAACACTTTAAAAAATCATACCAGCAGCAAAGTATTTCTAAGGCACTTGCAAATAACGGCAAGCAAATATTAAGTAATATGTTTAAAAGTATGTGCATAGGTCTTTTATACCCCATGCTGCCACTGTATGCAGAGGTTGGAGACACACGCCATTGGAACGCCTCCCCTTCTCCCTACCCCAATTGCCCAGGCTAATAATAGCAATATTAGGTTTGTGTCCGTGAGACTTGATACCTCCACCCAGTACAGGGGGTTGAGATGAATATGTCTCAGGAATGGGGCCTTCAAAACCTTCTTCTATCCCTTACCCCATTATCTATTTGAGTAATGGTGGTTGAGAGATAGAGGCCCTTTAAGCTAAGGGGCCACCAACTCCTAAATTGTCATGAGGTGGGGCCCCAAAACAACTAACTGTGCCCCAATCCTAAAATCCCTTCCCCCCTTCTTGCATGTAGAGTGAAACTTCTTAGTTGGGACCCACACCCCAGAATATTAGGGTGAGACTCCCTACTAAAATTGTACTACCGGATAGGGAACTGCCTAATATATATTTACTGTGCAGTTCCCTGTTGGGTAGAATCATTGGAATTATAAATAGCCATGGAACCCACTTGCTTTATTTACAGCAGGACTGACAGAGAATAAGGAGCTTTGATTCCCTAGCATTTACCTGTGAATAAAGTAGCAGAAAATGTGTGTTTTTATCTAAAAAATTGTTGATGTATGCCAGTTTGGCAATTTTTATTAACAACTGATATTCCTTATAATAAGAAAAATAAAGTATTATATATAGGATCAAATTTTGCCAACCACAATCTATGAAACATTCTGTTTGTGCCTTTAATTGGAAACCCCTGTGATAGAGAGAATGGGGAATTTGTGAGCTAGATTTGTTATCCTGCAGTAGCAGATACTGCCTGAACATATGAATTAAGGTCAGTTCTAAATGGGAACTTCCTGACTAAATATATTTTGGGATTGGGATTTTATAGCATTCAGCATTTCTTAGCATGCATTTATCAACAGTGTTTGCAATTAATTGGAGTCTTAGGTTCCCTGGTGTACAGTTTTCCCAGTGTATTTTCTCTCATGGCAGCAAACTATGGCTGATGTGTCCTCTTTTTCACCTGACTCTTTCTCAAATCCTATTTTGTCTATGTGTATGCAGTATGTTTACTTAAGCTGGTTAAAGAGCAAAGACTCAATTCTGATAGATATCCTAATTAAATTACCAATAGTCAAAATGTCAATTCTCTATGCCCTTTATGATAAACTGTGTTCTTTGAACATGACTGCCATTTATATTGTATATAACTGATCTTTCTCAACTACAGCCATTGTCATTGGGTGCTGAAAATCTAGTTTTTTTTTATAGCTTATTCTAAAAATCTGTTAAAATTTTTTCATCACAGAGAAACCTACACCAGATCATAAGAATATAGCTCTACAGAATGTAATTATGTGTTCTTTTCTTTAGTTACTGTAAAATGATTAATGAATTATGAGGGCGAAATTTACTAAAGTCGAAAATGATTTTTTTCAACTTCTTTGGCTGTTTTTCACTGTGAAAACAGGTGAGGGGGTTGAAAATTAAGTTTTTGACCTTTTCACCTCCATTTTTCACCATTTTTGTGGTGAAATATGGGCAAAAAATGCAGGCAAAAAGGTTGAAAACTCAATTTTTTACCTTTTCGCCCATTTTCGCAGTGGAAAATGGCAAAAAAAGGATGAAAAATTTAAAAAAATTAGTGTTTGACTTTAGTAAATTTCACCCTTAGGGGTTCATTCCGGTAGCTCCGAATTTTCTGTCCTGAATTCACTTATAGCGAACTCCCATTATAAAGTCGCAACCGTGACTAAAAAATTGTCGCATTCGTAACTTTATAATGGGAGTTCGCTATAAGTGAATTCGAGACGGAAAATTTGGAGCTACCGGAATGACCACCTTAGTCTTTTCACACTGAAATTATGATCTTGTACTCATATTACTGCAAGGCAAGGAAAGTCCTGTTCATGTCCAGTTGATGGTCATCAAAGCACAAAATATATCCCTGAACACTCTCCATGATTGTACTGGGAGTATAAAGAAAGTCCTTAGACAGCTCAACCATATTGTAATGAACCTAGCCGTACATTATTTTGGAATGGAATAAATATTTCCGTCCTCATCATATTTCTAACTAATTAGTCTTGAGGCTATGGAACTCTGCCTAAAGAAGTTGTCATGGTTAATTCCATTAAAAAGTTCAAAAGGGGATTTGGATGCTTTCCTTCAGTGTAAGAACATTACAAGTTATGGGTACTAGATAACTGAAGGTAGCATATTGATCCAGGGAATTTATTCTGATTGCCGTATTGGAGTCGGGAAGGAATTTTTTTCCCTAATAGGAGGATAATTGGCTCTTGCCTCATGGGTTTTTTTGCCTTCCTCTGGATCAACATTGCAGGAAAATAGGCTGAACTGGATGGACTTGTGTCTTTTTTCAGCCTTA
>JAKJJM010116598.1:0-17104 GCA_021901965.1 Pipa carvalhoi
GCCTATGCCTGCAAAGGCGCCCGCCCCCTGCGCTCGGCTCCCGCCCCCGCCCCCCTCTATAAACATCCTTCTACGCCTTTGCAGGCATAGGCGTACAAGGATGTTTATAGTGGCGGGCGGGGCCGAGCGGAGGGGGGACGCCATCGCTATTCTCCGATAGCACCCCCCCCGCAGACTGCCCTGGGTGACCCAAACACGCGCTACGCCACTACATTACACTGAGTTTATATTTATGCATCACTGGCAACAACCATCTGAGTATTCATCATGTCTAAGTGACAATTCACCAAGGGGTATTTGGATTTGATTTCGCTAAATGAAGGTGATGATTTGGGGGGGCTTATGGCAAGGTTCTTACTATTCTGTTGACATTTTATTAAAAAGGTATTAAATATGTGGTGAGTAGGTGGGAACATATGCTAGGAATTGTCTGATATTAAAGTAAATTTAAAAAACAATTCTCCATGTATCTATACTGATGACAAAAGGGCAACAAAATGGTGACATTGTCCTTTGTTATGATAATTCATGCAAATGGATAGTATGTAGTGAAAATGATAGAAAAAGATAGTTATGGTGGCATTATCTCCTGACAAGTTCAGAAGACAATACTAAATAGTGAACATGCACATTTGACTTCACTATGGGAGATAATTACTAAGGTCATTCAATCTGTATCGCCATTTTTTGCCACATTTTTGTTTTCCCCTAATTTAAGTAAATCCGAATAAATTTTATCAATATCAATAAATATTGATGTGTTAATATTGCTACACCTTACATTACTGTCAATGGAGCCCTTTTCGATTGACATCTATATTGCCAATTTTTTCGACAAAGCCTCAGAAACATTTTATTGCCCCCATCTCCATAGGGAACAATGGGTTTTCGCTACTCTCAACTACGTGAATGCTTGTTAAAGTTAAAAAAGTTAAAAAGGGCTTAATAAATTTCGATATATTGCCTATATCGTTCAAGCAGCGAAAAGATATTCCCTTTTAGTAAATACCTCCCCATGGATTGGTTAATGTGAATTGTCACAAATTCATTTTTCTGTGGAAGTCAAAAAAGTCCCCAATAGTTTCTACTAACTGGTGCATAAAACATTCCTGTAATAAATGTTGTAATCTATCTGCAGTACTATCTAGTCTAGGGAAGCAGAGCACAGTACCCTGTTTAAGCACACGCTGCCAATGTGTAGCTGAGACTCAGAATGGAATATATAGTCCTATGAACCTTATACAAGCATTATCAACACTCTCTGTGAACAATACATTACTAAATTCAGTCTGTAACTTTGATACAAAAGTCTTGTGTTTCTGCTTGAAATCAATACATCATTTTTAACATTTAGGCACATCTTTAAATGATGATTGCATATTTTTTTTATTTAAAAGTTTACCCCAATGATTCATGAAATTGCACCCCCTTACTATATTTATTAATACCAATTAATATGCCACTGCGTTCAGTGGCATAACTAGATATGCATTGGTCCTCCTAGTGCTAAATTTGTCAATGAAAGCATGGGCCCATTCACAACTGCAATCCCCTGCACTTACCCCTGCATATGTCTCATGTCACAGATTAGAGACAAGTAAAATATAGTTGATACCTTTTACATATTTATACAGAAACTGTTAAAGTTCAATAAAATATTTTCAGTTTGACACCCATATTTTATTGTACTCTACCGTTTTTTTTTTTTTTTTTATAAATTTGTGACTCTAATTTTTTGTTCCATACCATGCCTGACAAAGAGACCTAACTAGTCTGAAAAGCAGTTAACCAACAAAAGGTGTCACCTCTATTCTATTTGTCTCTGCTTATGTCTACAACTAACACAGTGCAACTCTCTACTGCTCATCCGACAGATTATATGCAGTTGTAAAGCCAGGCACAGGCAACAACACAGCTATAAAGCTACAAGTATAAATGTTTGAAATGGGGAGTTTTATTTGTCTCTAATTGTTAAGAGACAAAAAAAAAAAACGTTTGAGTTATTTGATACTTTGCTTTGACTCAGTCAGTAGACAACTTGCCATTTCTAAAATATATTATAAATACCGAGTTCATTTTCAATCTTTTATATTTGTTTGTAATATCTGTCACGACTGTTTCATGTTTTCAGCTACATAAAGGGGATTCTTCTATTTGCTGGAAGATGGCTGTCACAAGGAGCGTAGAAGACTGTGTACAAAGGGTTTGATATATTGGGGAAGTGTCCCTTTTATTTATTTATGGAAATGTAGTTCTGCTTGTTCTTAATCGCGCAACATCAGGAGTTGAAAAATAATGACTGCCTGACCAGACCCCAGGGTCACATATTGGTGCACTTGTTGTTTTAGTTACCCACAACAAAGACTAGCTAATTAAAAGTTTATCTCTGCCTTGCCAGAGTTTACATTTACTTTATAAACACAAATGTTTGAAAACATGCAATCAGTTGCTAGAATTTGTTGTAACAGCAGTAAAGTCATAATATAAATGATGACAATGAGGAATATGCCAACTATTTAGCATTTCCTTTTTTTTTGTAATCTTTAACATTTTCACACGGTTTCCAGATGGAAACAGCTGTTAGCTCCACTTCTGTGGAAGAAATAGGCATCTCCATCATGGAGCATTTTTATCCACTTGCTGCAGACAAGTTATGTTTAGAATGACATTTTACTAAGTCACAACCCTCAGCCACGTCAGTACCTGTCAGGATGACCAACCAAGATGCATTTTCCACTTTGACACTCACTTATCTCATTTGGCAAACTCTCAAACAAACAAGCTGTTCCACTCCTTTTAATATATTTATCTCCCTCAGTGATGTCAGCAGAACTCAGCAAATCTAATATTCGTGCACAGTCACACTGCTTGTTGTCCTTTGATTGTGAGATCGGGCTTAATATCACTATTGTAGTTGCTTCCGTTTAGAATTAAGCTTTGTTTGCTTCTTTCCTTTTGTTATAAGGTTCCTTTAGATAGTTTTTGGTGGAAGAACAAACCATGTAGTTATCAAACAATGTGCATTCTTTTTCTTTATAAGAATGATTTTTTTGGGGGGAGTACATTATTTGTCTCTTTCGTTATTATAATTATTATGTTACTGAAGGAAAAAACACATCAGCAAGAATAATATACATGTATATATGTGATTTAATATATATTTGACTATTTTGAAAGGAACTCAGATTGTAATATTTGTTATTTACATATCAGTGTTTTGCTTTAATCAATCAATTTTTCAAGTATAATGTGACACTAAGGGGGTTATTGGCGAAAGTGAAAATTCGACTGTCGAATTCTCAAACAGTGGATTCCCATAGCAAATCCGCAATCGCGATAATTTTAAAGTCGCAACCGCGATAATATTCCCATAGTAAAGTCGCAACTACGACAGTAGCAGTCTATTGTGACTGTCTTTAACTGGTGAATTCACACCTTTACACAACAATTCGGACTTTAGCCAATAGCCTCCTCCTTTTCTGAGTGGACAGGAACTAGAGCAGGTGGCAGGAAAGGAAGAGTCTCCTCAGTGCCAGAAATAACTATAGGCACAAGAGGCCTAAGCCTATAGGAGGCTGAGATGAAAAGGTGCCTCTCTAGACAGAAATTTAGGTGTGGGGGGGGGGGTTTAGGGGACTGAATTCTAACCAAGAAGAATTTCTTGGAGTATTGTAATTATAATTTTAAATAGCACTTATTAAAGGCATTCTCCATCATTTGTTTGCCCATTGTTTTTTTGCAATGTCCTTTAAGTTTGTCATGTAATGTCCCCTATGCAATCTTTACCTGAATAGTTCTTCAGCCAAAGGCTGAAATGATAATTGATGCCATTATCAGTCAGTCAGACTGAGATGCAGTGTTTCAGATTGGCTGGTTACCGTGTCAGTCATCATTACCAATGCTATATGAAGAACTTTTCAGCCAGAGACTGGAAGGGGATAGCACACATTGAAGATTTGTTTGTTTTTCTGCTCAAATAAATAAAACATTGACATTGCAATGAGGTTTCCCAGGTCAAAAGCTCCAAGATAAGCCCTGGTCAAACAAATGTGGAAGAATCTCTTTTTCACCAATAAGTTTATGGCACAACATAATATGTGAATTCATTTTTTTCAATAATTTATTGTGTTTCCTCATTATCAAAATGACTTTATAGACTAATGATGTTATGCATTTCTACAGAAGGACATGTATTGGGATCAAACCTGTTTATTGAGTCAATATGGACATCTTTAAAATGAATAACAAAGCACAGCTAATAGTGGCTTAAGTGGGGGAAAATTTAAAAGCATACTCCCTTTAAAAAGTGCTGGTTGATAGTTGACAGTGATAATCAATTAGATGTAAATAAACTACTCACATAAAAATCATTAGACTGACTTGTATGGTACTTGCATTACTCTTTCACACCAAGTGATCTGCTCATATGAGTGCTATGCAAAAGAATTCATTTACTTGTGAGTGATAACACCTATTAGAACATTATTTCATCCTGTTAGTACCATGCAAAGCAATTTGTATGACAGCGGGATCAGGTTCTTTATGTATGCTGCCTTTCGCTATAAAGGAGGGTTTGTAATTAGGTGATCACTTGATCTTGTTCCTAGAAAGTAATTTTTTCTATTTTTTTCTGAAAAAATGCCTACTTTAGTTTGCTTATAAGGTGGTATTCTCTATGAGCATTTTTCAGTTTTAGATTAAAGGGGTGCTACATTTGCAAGTGAAAAATCACTTGGGTGCCAAGCTCATTTAAAGTTACATTGTAGGTAGGAGCCACAGTTTACTAAAACCTCTATGAATACTAATCTAGGACAACACTCCTGACTGGGAAAATGGGAGTATTTATGTGCATATTATTATCTTACTGATAATGCAATTACATTATGAAAAACATCCCTAAATAAGGACAAGACTTAAAAATTATGTATTTTTATTTGACTAGAACAATATGTTATATTACTTTTCAAGCATTGTTAGCCTTTTTGTGTAAATCTAGTAAAATTTTTGGCCAAACAGATTCTGTAAAGAAGTTAATGATCTTCTCTCTGCCTTATTAATTTTGTATCTAAGTATAGTGGTCAGCAGTGTGCGTATTTATCTTCCCTCTACTGTGTAGAATATTTGGGATTTCTCCAGAGCCATGAGGGAGTCCTCAGTCTGGGAATTAAGAAATTGTTCTGTTTGCTTTATAGACTACTAGAGCCAGAAGCAAAAAGTGATAAGCAAAGCAGATGTCCATAGTGATGCAGGAAGACATATGCTATAAAACCAGAGCTAAGAGACATAAGTGGCATAAGGGGAAGACTAACAGAGAATAATGAAGGCTTGGGTTGGCTTAGTCTCACCAATTACATATGATATATTTCAGTATAATAAATTAATTAATAAATAAATAAATAAAGTTCCTGTCAATGGCAACCTAATATTATCCTCCCTAAAGAAAAATGTTACCCTCCAACTTTTGAGCAGATCACCCTTAATATATATCCAAGTAGGTTAGCTTCTGTCGAAAAGACCACAGGTACTTGCTAGTGTGAGTTTGGGATGTAGGTGAATATCATCACCCCACCTGCAGTATGAACCTACTGGTTTACACAGTAAAAAGTCCTGTATGCTGAACAGCTTATGTAGATGTTGCTAGCGACAGAGAACTAGTGTCAGTACTGCAGTATACTGTCTATTCATCTAATTCTATGTTATGTTTGAAAAACCTTTCCATTTTATAAATCTCTGTCATCAATTCTCAGCATTCTACTCATTCTAGGACGTGAGTGTTTGGGATTGGGCACTTCATGGAGTGTGTGCTGAGCAGAGTTGTAGTGCCAGCTTGGCAGTCCACAAGATGACATGGGAGTAGAAGCTACTGCTAGTGTTACATAAATGCAATAGGTCAAGGGGAAATAGATGATATGATACAACTCCTTAATTACTACTATAAAAGTATTCACTGACTGGGTTTTGTGACAAAGAAAGTAAATGCATTAATTTGTTATGTATTCTATTAAAGAAAATAGGAATGCATTGGATTGACCAGTTCAGTTACATAGAAAATATCAATGTGCATAGAAAAAAGGTGTCCAACATGGCAGAAACACAGAGAGAAGGGAGCAAGAGCACAGAGTTGGTAGTAAGGTAGAAGTATACAAAAAGTGAGGTGAGAGAAAGGCATACAGGGTCTAACAAGGTCAATGTTCTGTTATTACTAGCCCACACCTGTTATGGTAGTGATTAGGGAGTGCCTATATATCCCTTCCACAGTTATTTTAAGTATTGTGACATGATCCTTCAAAAGCAAACATACTGGAAGCAATTAATGGAAGTGCTGTTTTAGAACAGCAGGTAGTCAAATTGAGTTAATAACTGCATTGTCACTTTCCTGTATTATATGGTGTGAAATACTGACACATGTTGGAGGTAACTAATGAGCAAGTTGTAAACCTAAAAAGCCTTTACAATTTTCCCTAGATATAATACAAAAGGAAAAAGGGGAGGGGTTTGTCTAGAAGTATAGGAATGCTGAATTGATCAGTCATGAGAAAGTTTTTCCTTTATATCCTGATAATATAATATATTATTTGACTAAAATTTATTGAACAAAATCAAGCATTATTACAGCTTTCAAAGATGTAAAGTGTAAGTGTAAAGCTGTAGATAACTAACACCTCCTCTAATTAATGGCCTATCCCTATATGATTTATTTTTAAATAAATAAACCAATAAAAAAAAAAAACAGCCACGACTATAAAATCCAGAAGGGTCAGGGGTTATAGGCTAAAGTTCAAATTGTTACATAAAGGTGTGAATTCTACAACTAAAGACAGTTGCAATAGACTGCTACTGTTGCAGTCGCGACTTTACTATGGGAATAGTGTCGCAGTCACGACTTTAAAATTGCCAGGGTCGCGGATTTGCTATGGGAATCCGCTGTTTGAGAGTTTGACAGTTGAATTCTCACTTTAGTCAATAACCCTCAAAATCTCTGCCATCACATACTCAGTAACATCTGCAGTGCTATCCCCTTTTCTGTCACAATAATTACAGATTGGAGGATGCTGTTGGTGCAAACATTCTAAGCACTGGCACATTATTAATACAAACTTACAGGAGATATTTTTGCCAAAATAAAACAAAAGCAGAGCTAGCTTTATTCTTTGGCCATATTATAGTAAAGGGATGAAAAGAGTGTGATTTCGGTTCACATATCCCTTATACACCCTCCGCATATTCCCTACACCAGCATCATTGCTCTCTGGTTAAAAAAAAACATAGTTTTAACTCATCTGATCTCTCACTTAAATCCTGGATCTGCGTATTAGGTTCTGATGCTTTTATATTGAAGAAACACACTTGGTGGAACTCTCCAGGAAGTACTCTTCAACTTACTTCAAAAGGACCTAACTAGACTGGTCAAGCTTCATCCTTCTCCAACCTTGGTGTTAATGTGCAAATATTTCTGTTGGAGGACTAGGGTACTCATTCTAAAATGAACATATGATTGTACATAGGCAATCATATAAAAGCTATGGAAGCTCCGAATATGTTATTCCTTTATACTTCTCATAATCTTTGTTCTGCTTCAGGGCTTCATATGATATAACACAAGGAGGGGCTATTACATAAGTACTCATAGAATTTCCTAGGGATAGGAAAGCTTATAAGGAACAACACACTCTTAACACAAGGAAGCCCCTTTTACAGCACTTATGATGTATAGAAACACACTAATATTATAAGTATAAAGGTAGTCACATCTAAAGGGAAGCAGTGGTGTAGAGGGGTGTACATATTACTAGTATTGTAAGTGATGTTTTTAACAAGTTATAAAGGAGTTTATCAAGGGAGTTCAGCAAGAAGGGCAACAAGAAATAAACTTCTGAGAATCCTGGAAATTGTTTGCCTGATGCGGAGATATATGTTAATAAAATATAAAATCCTGCAGCACACTCCACCCTTATTTATTAGGGTAAAAAATTAATAACGGGAGCTGAGATCCCTAGCTGCTGTGGCAGGTGCCAAAATTGTAGGATAAATAGAGAATGAAACAGAGCCATGCACTTCTTTCAAGACAGGAGATTTACTGTGTTTATTGATTAGTCACCACATGTGAGAAAATAAACATCAGGATGAGATATGTGTCAATTCATCTTTTTCTTTCTATTTATAGTAGTAAATTACATTTTGTTACCTATGTAAATATTCCCTTCCTGTATTTCAGTGTTGTGTGCTCAGTGCTCAGGAAACTAGATTCTTCTTTTGATCCTTCATTTGATCCACCATATTTCTCCATTTCCATTCCTATTTTCCTATGCATATTATTCTACACTTCTCTGTTTTTTTCTGAATAGTTTAACATTCTCCACCTTCAAAGCCCCAAGGCATTCACAGTTAAAACATCTTCCTATATCCTTTCCCTTTATACTTGGTTATTACAGAGAATATTTCCTCCAATTCTGGCCCCTGCCACATACCTAATTCCATTCACCCTTTCTTACTTCTCTTCTTTCCATGTTTGGAACCTCTGGTCTGCACCTTTCTTATTAACTGCATGCTAGCCATCTTACTTTCTCTATTCTTATTGTCTTGGACCTGTCTGTTCCTTTTGATACTGTTGATTGTTTCTCATTCAGAATCTCCAGTCCTTTGGGGTCAGTAATCAAGTGGCATCTTGTGTTTTATCTTACATTCTAATTGTTCAATTTCTTTTTTTTTTTAAATTTATTCTTATTGATTTTCATGTATATCCATCAACATTGGATTACAACATAGTTATAAAAGGTTATAACTGAAATAAAAGTTACATTGTGTAGCTCTGTATGACAGTTTCCATATATCTTTGTACATTGCATGTTATTTCACTTTCATCTTGGTATTTGACATTCAATACATATTTTATGTTTGTGGTCATGGTTGGCATATTTACCCATATATTGATATGCTTTGTCCCTGGTATTTGATATTAGTGGTCCCAACAGAAGCTCCAAATTGTTCAATTTCTATCTCCTATGCTAATAATACCTCTTCTCTTGCTCCTGTGGAGGTGCCTTAAGGATCTCTCATTGGTTCCCTCCTGTTCTCCCTGTATGTTCTTGTTTGGAGGTGTTATTTATTCAGTTGGCCTTCAGTATCACTTGTATACAAATAATAGTTAAATGTATTCACCCCTACACTAACACTTGAAATAAATGTTAGGGGTCATTCCGGTAGGTCCGAATTTTCCATCCCGAATTAACTTATAGCGAACTCCCATTAAAAAACTGCGACCGTGACTATAAAATTGTCACGGTCGCGATTTTATAATGGGAGAATTGTCGCGGTCGCGACTTTATAATGGGAGTTCGCTATAAGTTAATTCGGGATGGAAAATTGTAGAAGAAAAAGCAAAATATGGAAGAAAAATCTCAAATATCTTTAACACCTCGTACAAGGTTTTGAAGAGCAAATGCAAATGAAAACTTAACTTACTATAGGAATTCATGACAGACTAGATCAAAGAGTTGAACAAATAACAATCAAAGGTCTTCAACTTCAACAAGAGGCTCATGAGAGTCTCTGTCTCTGCTTCAGCGACATACTGGAAGGTATCTCCTTGACACCATTTCTCAAAAGACTTTCAAACACCTCTACTGGGCCTCTCTACCTCTAAACTTTTCGATCAATATTTTTCAATCTGTTATTGATGGGAAAGTGCCATAAGTGCTTATGGCACTTTCCCATTGATAACAGATCAAAAAATATCAATTGAAAAGTTTCAATCAGAAAAAATCGATCGAAAAGTATCGATCAATATTTTTCCATGGGGCCCCGTTTTTAATGTCGATAAAGCTCGAGAAGGTCAAAATCTACCTTCTCGATCTTTATAAATTTTGCCCTTAGAGTAGGTATTTAACCTTTTAATAGACCATTAGTGCAGGTTACAGATCAACGTTTTGGGGTTATAATCCACCCTTCGTCAGGTTTACAATAGTTAACAATCACTATTACAAATGATACCACAATGGATATACATCCCTTTTTTCCCAACCCAAACTACTCTGAGTAAGAAATGGTCCCCAATATCTCTACTTTGTTTATTTCTTTACTCATATGAGAGCATCTAACGGCCTGCATCTAAAAGTTCCTCTTTCCATGACAATTTATATGCGAGTCCATAGTAATGAATGAGGATGCAGATGTAGGACTGAGTAGTTAAAAAGCACCAATGTTGCAGCATTCCACAATTCCTTCCAGTGGATCCTGTTGTGCCTGAATGCAATTACTATGCATGTCCCCTCGAAAACATTGAGGTGTGTTCTGCTTCTAAAGTTAGCTCTGCCTATTGTGAAACAGCCTCATGTAGTTTCTGAATTCTCAGATTTGTTAGCTTTACAGTAATCTTATTACCATTTTACATGTACACTTCTCTACATTTCTCTAGAGCTATGCCATTTTTGTGGATTTTCTTTTCAATTGTGACAGATCTAACACACTGTTTTCAACTTAAACTTTAACTCTTCAAACATTCTTCTTCCTGGAAGCCTACCTCAGAACTTCCTTTAAATCAGGTTATAGTTGCAATTCTACACAAAAGCTTTTGTGGCCAATGTGTTATACCTTTGTTTTATGCGTTAAATGTTTTCCTTCTCATTCCACAGTAAATTGCATTAAGGCCGGGTTCACTCTAATGTATATACGCTGTGCTTAAAAAAAACAACGCGCACAGCAAAACCCATTGTACTTACCTGCTCCGGCCACAGTAGCATATGAGAATGTACGCTGGAATGCTTATTGTAGCGTATTTCCTGAGTGTACGAATATGACGCGAAGAATGTGAGCAGATAGAAGGAGCTGGGAACACCAAAGGAGCGTTCACACTGCATCGGGTAAGTACAATAGAAAAGTGCGTCCCAAAGATACTCCAGCCTGAATTTGCTGGCGTGTTTTCTGGACGCGCTTTTCTAAAACTCACAGCACATAAATGCCCTAGTCTGGCCCCGGCCTAAGCAGGGTCATCTTCACCTGTTAGTACATTGGGAAATAGCCCACGTGTGGAGTCACAATGAGGTATCATTGCTTGGGGACTGTAGAAGATTATTATTTTTTTAAATTGTACTGTCATATCACACAGCCTGATCGTAGCCAAAAAAGCCGAACCAGATGTGTTTTTCTGCAGAGGTTTATGCAGTGTTACAAGTCTGGTCCAGTCCTTGTGTGGTTTATAAGGCCATAATTTGTACCTGCATTGTTGTGGCACTGCTGGAACTGGACAGTCAGTCCATTCAAAGAAAGCACGTGAAAACAGAACAGCTTTTAAAAAGAAAAATATAAAAACTAGGGCACTGATTATTTAACAATCTGTTCACCTGTTTTTGCAAGTAACATTTACTGAAATAGAAATAGAAATGTTAAATTATACATTTCACACAATTAAAGAGAACTGAAGTCTAGGTTGCCCTGCTAAAGGCTATGCAGGGTGCCAGCTTGTTTTAATTCTGCTTTCACATCTCACATCTCTAAGTGCTCAGTGACAGCCTGTAGAGGTTTCCCTATAATCCACCTTTATCCATTAACAGACACTCAATCACTAAAGTGCTTACCAGACTAAACATATTTATCCAACCAAATCACATTTTACAATGCAAATCTGCCAATCAGACATCAGCTATTAACAGGCAACTGCTTTAAGGGGATTTTGGTGTTTGTGTTGTGAAGAGCCTGCTTACCTCCAACAAACCACTAAACCAAATTAACATAGCTGTATCCTCATAAAAGAAACCAGATATCCTGTTGTGAAAATAGGAAAGCAAGAGAGGACAGGCCTCCCTTTGATGGTTAACAGTGTGGCACAGGACCACATCAATGTACTATTCTTCATAATATATAAATTGATTTTTTTTAACCAAACCTAATTACTGTTAATTTAATTGTGTAGGTGCCAGAGATATTTTTGATACTTGATTTTTAAATAAATAAATGTAATCCTCAGACATTTGACTTTTATGAAAAATATTTGCATACTGTTACAAATATTTATGATGGATCCTGTCTAGATTAGGGAGCATTAGACTTATATTTCAGCTATGGAGTAATATAAATTCCAAAATCCTTTGGCTCTTGCAGGATGCTGGGAGATTATAGTTCACAACAACTGGAAGGACTGGAGTTTTATCAGTGGTGCAGATCTAAACTTTTTTTTATTATTGTTTGGTATCTAAAATCATTGTAGCTGTCAGTGTAAAATAGGTAAACGTGGACATAATAATACTTTCTTTTTCAGCAGACTTACAAAGAAACCTAGAACAATGCATGGAAATCCTCAATGTCCCTGTTCCTAAATAGCAAAATTACAGAAACAGACACAGTCTTTCTATTTTATTAATCTGCTACAAAGTGTCATCACCAAAAGTTAATTCTTTACAGTCTTTCTTTATAACAGGCAGTAGTTACACCATACATGTTACGAGTCTTATTTAAATCCTCTGTCAAAAGCTACATAAAACAGTCCTGTATGTTCTCACCAAGAAACAGTAATAGTTTGAGACTCCTATGTATTATACTCTCTTTAAATATCCATATTTTAAAGCGAAGTTGACATTTGCTTGGACTGAATACGTTTCTTTCCACCATAATAAAGTAAAAATAATGTTTTTACTAGGAAAAGTCAATATGTGGTTATCATGGCTTTTTAATTAATATGCTTTGTTAACTGGAGCTTTAATTTTTTTTTTTTCATACATACCTTTGATTTTATGACGAACTATGTGCATTTTTACCATTTGGGTTTGTTTACATAGAAACACATTGCTTCTCCTTTTACTAGCTATTATAAACACTTATAGGGGGAATTTTATGAGCAGTTAGGACAGGATTTACTTTTCTAAAGAACAAATGCCGTGTTGGAACCATTTCCAGAGAGCAGGCTTTGTACGTTACAGCTAGTTTCAAAAGCTTAGGAGTCTGTTTGTACGATGGTTCTTTCCTATTATGAAATTAACATGCATCATGGTTCTTTTTTTTTTTTTAATACAGTCAAACCTCCATTTTATGTTTTACATGGTGTAATTTATATTTTTACCTGGTGTAAATTTGTGGAAAGTGTCAAATCATGAAAAACAGTTCCAGCATTAAACAAAAGGTTGGAATAGAAGAACAGTCTGTGCAGCACTGTTCATGAGTGATTTTTTCCACAGTCAACCCCATAAACTGATGATTTGTTTCATGTAAAAAGCTAAATATATATAGCAACGGGCTCTAAAGCCTCCATACATGCTCAACTGTGCAGTAAGGCAGAAATCCTTCTGTCTTTCTGTCCCCAGGCCAACAGTTAAGTAGTTAAAGCTGATATGTTTTTATTAAAATACTATTATACAGGAAGAGTATAAATAATATTTAAAAAATCATCTTATTTAATTTAAGTGCCACCCCTACTAAATTCAAAATGGCAGATAATGTTAATGAAAACCCCCTTAGGGGGATATTTATTATACCTTACATAGTTTTTTTTATCACTGAATCCTGGAGAAATATTGCTTTTTTTTTTTATTAAGCCGGTCTCATCTATTTAAAGAAGTTTTTTTCGCCAAGTCACTTTTCTATGCATTTTTTTAAATCAAAAAAATACTTTTGAACCTAGAAAAATCAGTGGAAACCTTTAGAACAATCCCCTTAGAATTTACATGAATAGTGAAGCTCTCATTTGTTTTTTTAGAAAAGTATTTTTTAACCTATTATATATATATATATATATATAAAACAATTGTTAAATATCACATTAATTGAGAGGAAGATTAGAAGATAATCTACTCATTTGGGAAGTGATGTTCATTTGGGCTGTAGAGGAAACATTTTTAAGATCTTAATGCTTATTCATTATAGTGTAAATTTGACAGTTGAAGGGAATTTGTTTCACTTGGTATGCTACAGTAGTCAAGATTTCACAACTCCTTATTCACTAAGCTTCAGATTCCCATAGTGAAGCAAACAGCATGGATGCAATGTATGTATATTGTGGCATAGTCTGTCGAACAGTAGTAGGATGTGTAGTCATACAAATTTCACCAGTAAAGTGCAGTGATGTCATCCTCTCAATGTCCCACTAACTGTATAAAGTGAATATTATATGCTTTTTATGCCACCCTATTCCTAGTTTATGTTGTCACTTGGTCACAATCTTCATTACTTGTGTTACTTCAAACAGGAGCCCTGTCTTCAGACCCCTCCTTCTCAACTTTAGTCTGGTAAAGTGAAACTAGTGCATTCAGAGCACAACTCCTTGACAAATTTGCCACTTCGACACACTCCGACACTTGGTAAAAGTCGTGTGCACAGTTACGCAAAGTAATGTGAAGAGCTCCATAAGTTTGTGATGGCCAAAAGTGTCCAAATGAATCATAAATTCATCACATCTCAGAGTTTGATGAATAAGTGCAGATGGGAAAGTGGCAAATGAAATGCGAATTTGGATTATTTGGGCTTTCATGAATTAAGCACTCTTATCTTTTGGGAAATATTTTTCAGAATAATTCTTTATTGTTTCTGACATCTCTGGTTCTGAACTCACCATCTAACATTATACATTCCCCACCCTGAGATATCATCATATATATTGAAAGTGTTACTTTGTTTTTCAAATAAGTGAATCTGGTGAAATGCCTTATAATATATTCCCTTAACATTCTGACCGTCTGATATTACTGGGAATTAAATTCCCAATCAGTGTCTTTTGCGCAAACATGCCAAATATTCGAAATTTTTGAGCAACATACTGGGAATAAAATAATGACCCAAATCTTTTATTGTTGGCTTCCTATTAAATTCCTTATTCATTTCAACATAATCTGTTTTCAAAGCCCCACGCTCATTTGCAACTAAAGAGTAAGTTTCTTTAAACTCCTACACATTTTCTGTACTTTACTGATTCTCCTTCTTTTTATATATTAATGTCAACCCACTTTATCATGTCCAAACCCTTTCATTATACTGTAATATCGAAACCCAATCCCTGAGTGTAGCAAAGTGATTTTGACAGCTGAAAACATCTTTTCACTATCACACATTTTTTTTAACGTTTCCTATAAATCATGTTTTTAATTCAATTTATAAAAAAGCTACTAAATACAAAATATCTAAAAAAGCAAAAACTACTTTACAAGAAAAAAATGTATACTGTACAAGGCTGAAAAACTAATATATTAACTTCCTTGTTAATATAGAATAACAACTTGTTAATTCTCAAGGTTTTGAGGAATGTAATTTAAGATTATTATAAATCTTCCAGTAGCCTTGGTATGCTGTCACTATTTGAATGTACATATGTATAAATGTATTTTTATAGTGCAGTTACTAGGTAACATAGGGCTGAAATTGTAACAATAATTTTATAGTACAGACAAGAGTAAGTGCTACATGAAGTTCCAAGTATTGCAAACATTTAGAAACAAAAGGATGGAGGGATTTTCCCCACAAAAGCTTACACTCTAAAGAGTTGGATGACTTGCATATACAAGAGAAAAGGTAATAATTACATGTACAATTGCGTACAATAAGTATATGTTAAGCAAGACCAAACATCAAAGTGATATTGACACACCAAAATGAAAGGACGGTCTTTAAAGAAAGCATAAAGCAGTTGACCCATGCAGTCCTGTTACAAATACACAGTTAAACAGATAAATATGTTATTTACATCACCAGTCTAGGAAGAGATGTTAGATTCAAAATGTCAATCTGCTAACTCTAGGAGCTCTTGAAGGAAAAGTCATGATAGAAAGTTCTACTAAAATCTCAGCTTGTCCAAAATTCTTTTCACTTTTTCTTACATATCTGATACACTGAAGGGATTTCAACTCTGGAAAAGAGAAGAGTTAAGGCAACCAGTCAACCTGTGTACAGGACTTTCTCCACACTGCATACAGGACTGTGTGTGTAAGATCCATTTATCCTAGGTCAAGTCTTCAAGGTTGGAATGAATGTGCCAAGGCTGCAATGGGTCATATAAGTGTATAGCAGTAGATAGAAAGGAATTATAGGCCAGAGATTTACTGTCAGAGCAAAGTAAGAGACTGGAATTGAGAGAAGAAGTAAGACATGGAGGACAATAGCTTGTGTATTGTTGTGAGTATAGACATGTGAATTTGGAGTAGATGGAAGAGGAGAATATTCAGATGATAATTTAACGAGACAGTGATCTGAAAGAGGGACAGGTGTTTAGTTAATACCACTTCTAGGAAGTGACCATTTTCCAGAATGCTGGAGTCAGTCCAGAGGTCAAAAGAAGATGCCAGATGGAGTAATCATGTGGGCCAGGATAGAATGGGATGTTCAGTATGGCAGGGGTATTAGATGAAAGAATTAATGAAAGGCATGACTCAAAAGCTAAAAGAAAGATAGCAGGTATTGAGGTAGCAGGTGATCTGTAGATGACTATCACACATAAAGGGAGAAGTGAGAGCGTTGGATAGCATGAACTTCTAAACCTGAGAATAAAAAAGAGGGAGGAATAATAATGCACTTGAAATGGTAGTGGGTACACCTCCCCAATGGCCTGTAGTAGAAGATGTGTGAGAGAGGAAGATTTCACCATAAGTAAAAACTGCCTCATCTGCTATACTATGCAGTGCGATGCAGGATTTAGCTAATGCAGTGTGATTTAGAGCAGAACAGAAAATGTATAAAGAAGGATTTGTTAGATAAAGACTGGCTGTTAAGTAGAGCACAGGAAAAGTGAAGAAGAGAGACAAGTATAATGGGATAAGGTTCATAGAGAAAGAAAAAGTCAGAGGCTAAAAAAGGACATGGCTAAACACCAATCCAGTTCAGATTACAACACACAAATTGTCTAAATGTTTTCGGTTTTACCTTGGAATTTTGTAGATATTGGTATTTAAAGACAAATTGTAACCAGTCTTTGTTTTTGTAAAAGGTAGGATTCTAATGGAAATTGATCAGAGAACAATAAGAGATCTTAAACATCCAAGCAACACACACCTGCTTACTAAAACTGTTTTTATTTGTAAAGCTTGCATACAAGGCTGGTGGAAGTTTGGCATCAAACTTTAAAATTCAAGGTCCCTGAGAACTGAGCAGTTATGAAGGAGAATATATATATATATATATATATATATATATA